>JAQQSW010016236.1:0-11719 GCA_028646575.1 Pseudocheirus occidentalis | reverse complement strand
AAAAAATGTAAAATGATCACAAGCCCAAAAAGAGTTCTTGGAAGAACCTTAAAAAGACTTTAAAAAGATAAAAAACAAAATCAAATGAATGAGAAAAGAACAGAATGTAAAAAATCTCATTAGAAAACCAGCTGATCTGGAAAACAGATTGAGGAAAGATAATATAAGAATTCTCAGACTACAAAAAAGTTATGATAAAAAAAGAATCTAAACATTACACATCAAGAAATTATTAAGAAAAACTACCCTGAAGTTCTGGAACTAAAGGGTAAAATAAAAACTGAAAGAGATGCTAAAATGAAAACTCCAGGAACATTATAGATAAGTTTCAAAGCTCTCAGGTCAAGAAGAAAAGATTGTAAGCAACTAGAAAGAAACAATTTAAATATTGTGGAACTACAGACAGGATAACACAAGATTTAGAAATTTCAAACATTAAAAGACCAATGGGCATGTAAATTATATTCCAAAGAGCAAAGGAGCTAGGTTTGCAACCATGAATAACTACCCAGCAAAAGTAAGTATAAATATGCAAGGGGAAAATGGATATTTAATGAATTAAAGGATTTTCAGGTACTCTTAAGGAAAAGACCAAAACTGAACAAAAAATTTGACTTACATAAATCAAGAGAAATAGAAGAAGAGAAACATGACAGTCTAATGATAAGGGATTTAATAAAATTAAGCTTTTTACTTCTTTTATGAGCAAATGATATTTGTAACTCTTAAGAATGTTATCATTACTAAGGTAATTTGAAAGAATTATTACATAGATAGAGTACTTAAGACTCAGTTGTTTATGATGGGATGATCATAAAAAAGTAAAATTTGGTAGGAAGAGATAAAATGGAGCAAATTATTTTATACAAAAGATGCATGAATGGAAAAACTATTACAGTGGAAGGGAGAATAGGATGAAGGACAGGTAGTGCAGAAACCTTATTCTCATTGGAACTAGGTTAAAGAGGGAATAATATACACTTAGTAGGGTATAAAATTCTTCTAAATTAACAGAGAAGTAGGAGGGTAAGAAGATAGGATAAGGGAGAGACTCTTAGAAGGGATCTACGGAATAAGAAATAGGAGAGTAAAGGGATGTAGGATAAGGGATGGACATTTAGAAGGGTGGGTAGATTAGGATTGGATTTCTGAGGAGAGAGAGTAAAGAAAAAGAGATGAGAGAGAAAGAGAGAGAGAGAGAGATGGATAAAACATAAGGAAAATCTAGAAGTTATAACTTTGAAAGTGAATTGGATGAACTCATCCATAAAACAAAAATGGATAGCAGAATGGATCAAAAAATAGACACTGATGATATGTCATTAAATGGAACATTTTAGAAAAAGAAATTGAACAGGCTATAAATGGGCTTCCTAAGAAAAAATCATTAAGACCAGATGAATTTACAAGTGAATTCTGCAAAACATTTAAAAATCAACCAATTCCAATATTAAATAAATTATTTGGAACAATAGGCAAAGAAAGAGTCCTACCAAATTCCTTTTATGAAACAAATATGGTGCCGATACAACAGGAAGAGCAAAAACAGAGAAAGAAAATTATAGATCAATTTCACTAATGAATATTAATGCAAAAATCCTAAATAAAATGCTAGCTAGGAGACTACAACAATAAATCACAAAGATTATACGTTATGACCAAGTGGGACTTATACTAGAAATGCAAGGCTAGTTCAATATACAGAAAACTATTAATATAATTGCTTTTATCAATAACAAAAGTCACAAAAATCACATCATTATATTAATATATGCAGAAAAACTTTTGATAAAATGCAACATTAATTCTTATTTTAAAAAAACACTTGAAAGCATAAGTATAAATGGATTTTTCCTTAAAATGATAAGAAACATCTACCTAAAACCAACAGCAAGCATTATCTGGGACAGGGGTAAGCTAGATGTCTTCCCAGCAAGATCAGGTGTGAAACAAGAATGCCATTATCACCAATATTATTTGATATTACTAGAAATGCTAGCAATAGCAATAAAAGAAGGAAATAAGAAAAGTCAGAATGGGCAATGAGGTAATAAAATTATCTGTTTTGCAGATGATATGATGGTATAATTGGAAAATCATATAGATTCAACTAAAAGGCTAGTTGAAACAATAATTCTAGCAAAGTAGCAGGATATAAAGTAAACCCACATAAATCATCTGCATTTCTATATATCACCGAAGAAGTCCTGCAAGAAGAGATAGTTCATTTAAAATAATTGTCGACAATATAAAATACCCGGAAGTATACCTGCCAGATAAACCCAGGTATATGAGCATAATTATAAAACACTTTTTATACAAATAAAATCAGATTTTAAAAATTGGAGAAATAGTAATTGTTCATGAGTAGGCCAAACCAATATAATAAATGCCAAATAATAAAGCCAATATAATAAAAATGACAATTCTACCTAAATTAATATGCTTATGCAGTGCCATCCCAATTAAATTACCAAAAAAATATTCTATTAAAAAAACAACAAAATTCCTTTGGAAGAACAAAATGTTAAGAATATCAAAAGGAATTAATGAAAAATGTAAATGAAGGATATCTAGCAGTGTTATTTCTTAAACTATATTATAAGGCAGTAATTATCAAAACTATCTGGTACTGGCTAAGAAACAGAAAGGTAGATCAATGGAACAGAATAGACATACAATACACAGTAGTAAGTAATTATAGTAAGCTTGTATTTGACAGAGGGAAAGATGGGATAAGAATTCATTGTTTGGCAAAAAATATTGTTGGGAAAACTGGAAAGCAATCTGGCAGAAACTAGGTATAGCTCAATATCTCACACCATTTACCAAGAGAAAGTCTAAATGGATGTATGACCTAGAGATAAAGGGAAATTAGAAGAACATGGAACATATTTCCAAGCAGATTTATGGATAGGAGAAGAATTTATAAATAAACGCGAGAGACAGAGAGAGAGAGAGAGAGAGAGAGAAAGAGAGAGAGAGTGCATTAGGAAATATAAAATGGGTAATTTTGATTATATTAAATTATACTAAATATTATATTGATATATTAAATTTAAAAGGTTTTGTACAAATAAGACCAGGATATCCAAGATTAGAAAGAAAGCAGGAAGTTGTATTTATGGGGACGGGGGTGTCTGGAGAATTTATAGACAGTTTCTTGATTTCATATCTTAAATATATATAGAACTTTATCAAATTTATAAGACTATTATTCATTTCCCAACTGATAAATGATCAAAGAATATGAACAGGTAGTTTCTGGAGGAAGAAATCTAAGCTCTCTATAGTGATACAAAAAAAAAATTTGCTCTAAATCATTATTGATTAGAGAAAAGAAAATTAAAACTGAGATACCATCTCACACCTATCAGATTGGCTAAAATAATCAAAGGGGGAAAAGGACAAATGTTGGAGGAGATACAGAAAAAAAAATGGGTTACCAATACACTGTCAGTAAAATTGTGAACTGATCCAATCATTTTGCAAAGCAATCTGGAATTATGTCCAAAGAGTTATAAAACTATGTATCTCCTTTAACCCAGCAGTACTACTATTGGATCTGTTTCTCAAGAATATCAAGGAAAAAGGAAAAGAACTTATATTTCTAAAATGAAGAATGAAAAGAGCAGAATCAAGAAAATGTTGCATACAGTTAAAACAATATTGTTCAAAGAGTACATGTGAATGACTAAGATATTCTGAGTTATATGAATATTCAAATCAGATACAAAGGAAGGAAGGAAGATGTTATCCACCTTCAGAGAAAGAACTGAAATACAGAACTATGTAATGTATAGTTTCACATGTATATCTTTGTCAAATGTTGGCCTTCTCTAAAGAGGGGTTGGGAGGGAGAGTGGAACTCAATATAACAAACTTAGAACTCAAATCAACAAAAAATAAAAAGAAATATTTAAAAAAAAGAATAAGGAAACCAGAGCTCAGAGAGGTTAAGTAACTTACTTAGGGCTATATGCTGGGGCAGGTTTAAACTCAGGTCTTTCTGGTTCCTCATTCAGCATTCTATCCACTACTCCAAGTTTCCTCTAATAACATCTATAGTCTTTCCTTGTATTGGGAGTCCCATATGAACTGTAGATATAAAGTATGCTTTTCATTAAAACATAATGCAAACGTCAGTTCTAATTATTGAATCATAGAAGTAGAGTAGGCAGAGATCTCAGGTGCAATCTAGGCCATCACTCACCCTGATCCTGTATTTTGCAGATAAGGAACCTAAAAGTAAGGGAAGTTAAATAATGTTCTGCAGGTCACACGGGTAATAAGGAGCAGACATAGAATAGGTATACAGATGCTCTGATACCCAAAGCCCTGCCTGTTGTACCACAGAGTCCAGCCATCAGTGGCCCATTCAAATAACTTGCATTGAGGACCATCCTATTGCTATGCCCTTTGCTCAAAAAAAAAAAACACAACATCACTTTCCCCTTGAGCTTTTCCTCGGTAGTGAATGCAGAAAAGAGCTATAAGTTCAGAACCTTGGCTAGCACAAAATGGAAACAAGAAGGCAGGGTAACATTTTGTTTCCTTAAGTGTTCCCAGAACTGAAGAGTGTACATATGAATAAACTAAACATACTCATAATGCAAATAATTTATATGGATAATAAATATTCTATGTGTAGCAGGGATTTAGCTAGAGAAAAGATCTTGAGGTCTGACTGTTGATGGAGGGGAATGGAAACAAACTTTCAGCGCTGGCCTCCAGAAGGAGAGGCTGAGGAAACAACCCTATAAGAATGGAACTCAATTATGATGGGGTTTGGGTGATTAGTGTAATATTGCTCAAGTACAATAATGATGGTTTGCCGTTAACTTGTACAAAACCCTTATCAACTCAGTAAATAAGCAATTATAACTATTATCATTTTTTAAAGATGGAGCAATCGAAATGAAGACAGACGAAAGGACTTGACCACAGTCACACAGGTCATAAATATCAAAGCCAGAACTCAAATCTAAGACTCTAGAAAGGGAAGGAGGGAGGGAGGTAGGAAAGGGAGGAAAGAAGGAATGAAGATAGAGAGGAAAAGAAGGAGGGAGGGAGAAGGAAAGAATGGAGGAAGGGAAAAATGAAGAGAGGGAGGGAAGAAGGAAGAAAAGAAAGAAGGAAACAACTTGCATGTAAGAGCAGGACTAGCCAGTAAATCAAAGAGGTTGTAGCTACAGCTTTCTAGGGTGCCTTCTCAGTCATTGTCTCCTGTTGACCTTCTGGTGGACGTTTCTTATTGGCTCTTCCTCTTCTTCCTCCCCAACTTCCAACTCAGTTCTCAAGCAGGAATAGTCAGTCCTGGCTCTATTCTACACTATACTGTGGTGCTTTTGTCTTCCACATCACTTTGTCAGCATATAACTTTCTTCTACATATAGCAGCTAGGTGGCACAGTAGATAGATATCCAGGTCTGGAGTCAGGAAGGCTCATCTTCCAGAGTTCAAACCTGGCCTCAGACATTTACTAGCTGTGTGATCCTGAGTAAGTCACTTAACCCTCTTTGGCTCAATTTCATCATCTGTAAAATGAGCTGAAGAAGTAAAGGGCAAACCACTCTAGTATCTTTGCCAAGAAAACCCCAAATGGGGTCACAAAGAGTCAGACAGAACTGAAAAAATACTGAACAACAACAAGTTTTCTTCTGCTTCTAGCAAATGGGTATAAGCCATTACTTTTCCCAATCAACCAGTTCTCTGGAGGGGAAATAGTTTCAGAATCCTAATTATGACAGATTTGTGCAAAACACAGCACCAGACCAGCATGCTTCTGTTTCTGAAGTCTTCTCTTGTTCTGCAGTTCATTCAACAACGGGCCACACACAAGAGTTCTCTCAGAGATTAAATACATCCTCCTGCCTCTTCTTGTGCCTTAAAAAGCCACACTTCTGGCCTCATCCTTTTCTAATCTCACCCTCCAGTTTCTAGCAATAATCCCTGGGGTGAGATGGGTGAGGAAAAATCAAGGAAAATTTTCAGTTTTCCAAAGAGATGGGACTTTTTACAGTATAATTTCCCACAGGAAAATATGGGGAATTTTATTTATATATAATTATATTAAAATTAAGTTAATAAATTATTTTTAGTTCAATGATGGGTGAAGGAAGAAAAACACAACATCCAGGGTCTTCCTACTACTCTTAGATTTGAACCCAGGCTCTGATACCTCCTAGCTCTATTGTCCTGCACAAGTCACATATGTTTCAGTCTATTCATATATAAGAAGGGGATTATAATTATCCATCTCACAGGGCTATTGTACAGAAAGTTTTTTGTAAACATTATGGAAATGTGAGGTATTGCTACAGTACCTTTTAAAAACTGATTTAGGTTAATATATGTCAAGGACCTGTGGTTTTATCAATAAGGAAACACCTTCCACTTAGGTCATTCAGTCAATCAAGCAACAAATAGAGCTCTGGGCTTAGAGTCAGAAAGACCTGAATTCAAATCCAGCCTGGACATTCAGTAGCTATGTATCCTGGGCAAGTCACTCAACCTCTGTCTGCCTCAGTTCCCTCAGTTATAAAATGAGAATCAATAGCACCTACGTCCTACAGTTGTTGTGAGAATCAAATTAGGTATTTGGAAAGCACTTAGCCCAGTGCCTGGCATGAAGTAGGTGCTTAATACATACATATTCTCTTCCCTTTCCCTATTAGGGATCTACTATGCTCCAGGTACTTTGCTAGCCCCTGGGGATACAAAGAATGGGAAAATAAAACCCTGCTCTCAAGGAGTTCACATACAATTGTGCTTAAGACTCAGAGATGTTAAGCTAACTAGCCCTAGATTACAGGTTTACTGGGTGATAGAAGATGGCTCAGACTCAAGTCTTTCTGACTTGAGAATTGTATGCACACACTATTTTTCCTATTAGAGTTAGGGAAATGGCAACCTTGAGGCCCTTGGTCCTCCAGTGTAGCCCACTGAATGAATCTAAACTTCACAGAACAAAAACCCTTAATAAAAAGGATTTTTTCTGGAAAACTTGGTCTCAGTCAAAAGATCACATTTGAGGATTTGGAAGACCACATGTGGCCTTGAGGCTGCAGGTTCCCCATTCCTATAACATGCTTATAGTCTAATATACTTGGTACAGAATACAAATTGGTTTTAATTTTTATTTCCTTTTAATAATACATAATCTCCTAGAATACAAGGACTGTCATTTTATTTTGTATCCTGAGCCTTACTTAGAGATATTAAACAAGTCATTTAAGAAATGTTTGTTGAATTGAAAATTGAGCAAATAATATTTTCCTTTGAAACATCTTGCAAAGTACCCTTGAAAATAGGAGCTGACATCAGCATACCAGGTAGAGATGCTGCTGCTGTTTTGTTGGGCAGGAGCTCCAGCCAGGATGCACAGCTTTGGCCAGCTAGCTCACTATGCCATCTAGTGTGGACCGGGGAAGCAAACCAGAATTGTATCTAGATAAATGTCTTGTCTGGATTCTGCAATTAGGAGCCAGGTATTAATGGTTCTAAAGTGAGAATCATTTCACTGATCCAGGCAGGTGCCAAGCCCCTACCTTCTCCCCTGCTACTTTTCTATCCTTCCATATCTAACTTAGCTTGTGACTATGTTTCTCTACATTTTCCTTTGATCTCAGAACAATCGTCCCTTGCCCTTCCCCCTGACAATGTATAACAACTACTCAGTTTCCACCGTCCTAGAGCCCAGGAACCTAGACCCAGGCAGGGAACAAAACAAGAGAACTATGGCCCATGAATAAATTGAGCTGGACCCTGTGTGCCATAGTATCTGTGGCACATGCGGCACATTTACTTATGTCAATTAATAAAAATTAAATATTGCAATAATTTATTATATTTAATTGAAAACTATTGCAATATCTAATTCTTATTGTCAGATAATTTCTTAATTACATACTAGAATAACTGAAATGCAGCATGTCAAGGGCATAGAAAGTTGACCTTGGAGCTCAGAAGACCTGAATTTAAGTGACATACTAGTTATGTGTTTCTGGGCAAGTCACAAACCCTTAGTTGTCCCAGACAATTCTTTCACACTATAAATAGTTGAACAATTTGATCTATTTACATCAATGAAGGTAGCTTCTTCACTAGAGAACTACCTACCCTAGTAAAATCACAAGTTGGAATAAGGAACTAAGAACTCTTAATTCTAGGAGCTCGTCAGATCATAGAATTTTAAATCTGGGAGGGGACCTTAGAGGTTACTTGACCAGCTTTTATTCAACAAAGAATCCCTTCTACAAAATAGGGGAGCTATGGATGTGAAACACTTCATATTATCAGAATTTTGCTGGTTAATTTTGCTCAACTCATTTTTTCGCCTTTTTTGCTTTGTAAGGTGTGGCTTTGAAGGTGGAGGGATACTTTGGGAAATATAGTTAATATTTTTAATTTTTAAAAGGTAGCAATAAAAATTTAGCCAAGAAATCCTTTCCACAACATCTCTGGGAATTAGCTTGCCAGTCCTTTCTTTAAAACTTTGAATAATGGGAACTTATTATCTTATGAAATAACTCATTCCATTGTTAGATAGCTCTAATTGTTTAAAAAAAAAAAAAGCTCTTACTCATATTTACTCTGTGAAGTGCTTGCTCTCAGTTTTCTTTAAATTCACCTTAGTGGACCCACCATGATTTATTCTTACTACATGTCATTATTGTCCTTTGAGTTATTGGTCATTCTGATTCTGGGATAATGATGTTCCATGGTACACGGACATATAGTTTTAACAGGAAAATATTGTTAAAGAGATGGGTTTTTAGGAGAGGAAGAACTCTAATATCATTAAAGGCACTGAAAAATTTCCTAAATATTTTTCCAAAAATTAGCAACTTGATGTCTTACTTCTATCCAATTTGGGGATCATCTTATCTTTGACCCCTTTCCAAGACCTACATAAGCTCCAGGAAGAGAGGGACTTATCTCACCTAAACTTTTTATCTCTGTGTGTTTAGCACAGTGTTCTTTACATAGTAGGAACTTAAGTGTTTCTTAAATTGATGAACTAATTCACGTGGCCTATTCAGCTAAATGTCATAGAAATACCCATTTTTCATACAAGCCAAGTCAACAGCATTCATTAAATACCTACTGTGTACTGATTACTATGCTAAGCATTGACATTGCCAAAAAAAAAGGTAAAATCCTGTCCTTCCCTCATGGAGTTTGCAGTCTAATTAGGGGGACCGCATACAAACAACTGTATAGAATGAATCAGAGAAAATCAACAGAGGAAAGGCACTAAAGTTAAGAGGGACTGAGAAAGACATCCTATAGAAAGTAACAATTTGTGTACTGCTTTAAGGTTTCCAAAATGCTTTACTCAAAGAAAAATCTTATAAAGAAAATAGTGAAAGTATTAGTATTCAAGCTTTACAGAAAAAAAAGATTCAGAAAAGTGACTTATCCATAGACATATGGCTAGTAATTATTAGTCAAAATCATAGGATTGTCTAGTCAGAGCTCAAAGAGACTTTAGTCTGACTCTTCATTTTTATAGATGAGGAATCTTAAACCAAGAGAAGCTATGACATTGCCAGAATTAGATGTTAAATTGACTCAACTCTCAGTCTTCAGCCTTCAGATCCTGCACTCTTACTAATAAACAGCACTGATTCAAAAAGTAACTTTCCTTGTTTGGGCTCTATACAGAACAATTTCCAAAGCACCGGCTTGGTTTTGCAAACTTTATAGGTTCATAGAAATGTCAGGGTTTTGATGCTGTTGTTATTAAAGTGTCTGCTTGCTTTACAATCCCCTTGATGTCAGTACTCTAGGGAATCTTGAACAGAGTTATCTCTGTAGTCTATCTGCAAAAAGGGTATTGTATGCTTTTAATAAGTATGAGAGACATCATCTTTGAGGAGAACTTTTAAGACTAGCTTTTGTTCTCCCAAGTCAAATACTTTTAGAAAATCAATTGATGAACTTATAAGAGGTGGCAGCCATACCTGGACCCTGTGAAGTTCCATAACTGCCCTTAGTAGTCATAAAGAACATTCTCCCTATTTTGTTAAAAGTATGCTGGAGAAGAATATCTAGTGTGTAAAGGACAGATTGTGACTAGAGCATGAGGATCATCTGGAATGCTTTATGTCAGAGAGAAAAAGAAATGAGTAATTCTGAGGGTGTGAGTCAATGGCACACATTTGAATGGGGCTCCCTGGCTTTTTTTTTCTTCCAGAATTTATTTATTTATTTTTAGTTTTCAGCATTCATTTCTACAAGATTTTGAGTTCCAAATTTTTCCCCCATCTCTCCTCTATCCTGCCACCCCAAGATGATATGCATACTAATTACACCTTTCCCCAGTCTATCCTCCCTTCTATGCCCCCCTACCCTTTCTTCCCCCTAATTTTCTTGTAGAGCAAGATAGATTTCTATACCCCATTGCCTGTATATCTTATATCCTGGTTGCATGTAAAAGCAATTTTTAACATTTGTTTTTAAACTTTGAGTTCCAGATTCTAGCACTTCTTCCCTTCTCACCCACCCTCATTGAGAAGACAAGCAATTCAGTGCAGGTTATACATGTGTAGTTATACAAAACATTTTCATAGTAGTCATATTGTGAAAGACTAACTCTATTTCCCTCCATCCTATCCTGCCCCACATTTATTCTGTTCTCCTTTTACCTTGTCCCTTTTCAAAAGTGTTTGCTTCTGACTATCCCCTCCCCCAATCTTCCCTCCATTCTACCATCTCCCCCCAACCCTACCTTAGCAACTTGGCTTTTGAGAGTGTATATCAAACAGTCTGGTTGTTGTACCCTGAAAAGTCTGGGGAAAGAGGGGTACTTGTACTAGGTGGAGGCTGCCATGTTCTGCAGATATATTCAGCCCTAATTCTGAGGCCATTGATACTTTAAGGAAGGATTCATCCTCATGGATTAATTCTAGCATTTTAGGACCTGTGATGGCCAAGACCTAAGAGATATAGATATCTGATTCTGAGCTCTCCAATAATCTCTCCATGGAAGTCAGGAGGCTGAATCTGAATGTGAAGTTTAATGACAAGTAAAATGTATTTAAGAGCATGTGAGAGTGTCCATGCCCTCAACAACAATCAACACAACAGGATCTTAAATTCCCTATACCTCTCAGTCAGTTGTGTGACCATGAGGATGTGGTCTGGTGTGGAAAAGGGTCTGTGAAAGCCTAAACATTTCCTTCTCATGTTTTCATCAAAGAAACCTTTGATGTGTTAAATAATCTGGTTTCTGTTCCCAACATTCAACTGAAACCATTCCCTCTAAGGTTGCTAACCATCCCTTTATTGCTAAATACAATTATTTTTTCTTCAATCTCCATTCAGTCTTCAGTCTCTACAACATTGATGCTGTTGATCATCCCCTCTATCTTGTTGCTGTTCCACTTAAGTTTTCATGGCACTACTTTGTCATGACTCTGACAGTTCCTTCTCAACTCTTTACAGGATTGTTTCCCATGTTTCCCCCATGACTTGGAATGCTTCTAGATCTCCTCTCTCTCTCTCTCTTTCTCTCTCTCTCTGTGTCTCTCTCTGTTTCTGTCTCTGTCTCTCTGTGTCTCTGTCTCTTTCTCTGTCTCTGTCTATGTCTCTCTGTCTCTGTGTCTGTATCTCTCTGTCTCTGTGTCTCTCTGTCTCTGTGTCTCTCTGTGTCTCTCTCTCTGTCTCTGTCTCGGTCTCTGTCTCTGTCTGTGTCTCTCTCTCTGTCTCTGTC
>JAQQSW010016235.1:0-11720 GCA_028646575.1 Pseudocheirus occidentalis | reverse complement strand
GAAGGAAGGAAGGAAGGAAGGAAGGAAGGAAGGAAGGAAGGAAGGAAGGAGGGAAAAGGGGAAGGATTAGAGAAGAAAAGAAAGAAGGGGGAAAAGAAAAAAGAAAAGAAGGAAATCATGAAATCTGATTTTTACCTACTGTAAATATCCAACATTCAAAAATGTAAATAAATACCACTACTAAGGAAAGTATACATAATGAAATAAATTACCTCATAAATAATTACATAAATTAGCTCAGAACTAGTTACTATTAAAAGAGAAAAATACTATCATGTTAATTAAAGACATTACAATAGAGGAGTTATTTAGTGAGTGTTTGCTTTGTTGTTTTTAGGCTACCTGAAATGCATGGATTTAGAAACAATCCTAGAAGGTGAACAGTCTTAAAACATTTCCCCCTGACCATAAAGGGCATTCTTTGCTTCAAGAAAAAGACTGTTATGCTAGGAGTAAAGTTATATTGGTATAATGTTTCTTATTAAGTGGCTAAGATTTCATAGAGTGTGGGGTGGCTAGGTTGCACAGTGAGTAGAGCACTGGCCCTGGAGTCAGGAGGACCTGAGTTCAAATCTGGCTTAAGATACTTGATACACTTACTAGGCATGTGACTTTGGGCAGGTCACTTAACCCCAATTGCCCTCCAAAAAGAAAAAAAAAGATTTTATAGAGTGGGGGAATGTTTAAACACTAAAATTACCAAAAACTGCAGAAAAACTAAAAAAATGGAGATACATTGTCAGAGTAAGTAGATTGTCACATATTAACACTAATGGCTTGCATGCTAATAGAATAATAAATATCATCTATTAATTGCTTCATTAGAATGCAAGATGGCCCAGGCAAGTAATGAGAATAAGACATAAAAGGTAAATAGCCTAAGCATTCAAGTGATATACACAAAACATAAGATGACCTAGAGGAAGGTCTTCAAAGACATGGGTTTAATATGTACTTAATAAATTCTCATTAAATTGGAATGAAATCCTCTTTAGATGACTTATGAGAAGACTTGGATAAAATGGAATAAGATGGAGAGTTATGTGAGGTGTATAATCTTTACCATTGGAAAGTATACCCATACAGATGAAAATATAGATTCATTGAGCTATTACAGTGTAAGGAGGAAAATTGAATCCACTGAAGGATCAAGTTTTGATCCTAGCCACCTGGAAGAACTAAATCTTTCATAAAATACAATCATTCAAAAATTAAAATAAAGTAACCAACTCGCAAATAGGACAAGACAAACTCCCAAAGAAACAAAATGAAAATTAAACTATGATGAATGCCTCTTTTTTATGTAATACCATGCAACTAGATAGGCAATTGGACTTTCAGTCATCCAGACATTTTCCATTCTAAACACTGGTGTGTTTTTTTCTTTCAACTTTATCTTCTAAGTTGCTCGCTACCAAATAAAACATTTACAATCCCCAAAATTTCCAATCCTTTAACACCACCAGCCTCATCACCACACAACTACCAATTTGTATGTGACAAAAGACCCTTCCTGACTGTACATGATGCCCTTCTCATCCTGGAATGCATCATCTGATATATTATATTTTAACACAATCCTTACTTATGACCATCATGCTAATATCCGATCCTTAAACACCATTACTATCTGCTCTTGTGATTTCTGCTTCTAGGACACAGAATACTATTGGATAAAGTCAAAGAAATATGTAGGTGTGGTACTTTTTATGATATTCATATATAATTAGCTTTTCATTGATGCTTAGACTCTTTTCTTAAATCACATTTACTCTTTAGCATGCTGTTCAACTGCTATTCCAAATCATTCTACCCTTCCTTGCAGCACAAACATACACTGTTGGACAAAATGAGGAATACAACTAAACACATTCCCTAATCTTATTTCTCTTGTTCTTTTAATTTATGCTACAGAGAGATTCTAGAATAATAATCATAAAGTACAATTCTGATCAATTCATTCCCATGATTAAAAAAACATAAATAGTTCTTGCTGGTTAAAGAAGAAAGTCCAAACACCTTATTTTAGAATTAAAGACTTTCTAGAATGTAGCTGCAAATGACCTTTTACTAGATTTATTCCCCTTCACTTCATGTAACTATTCTTCAGTCAAGGGAACTATGTTCTATGCCCTGAATTTACCCTTTATTTGGTGTATTAGGAAACTTTAGGAGATACAACATTAGAGCAAATTTATGTTGTTATGCCATGCCATGTCATATCAATAATACCATATCATGCCATGCCGTGTCATGTCATGCCACATCATGTTGTGTCATGTCGTGTCATGCCATGGTGTGCCACATCACATCATATGCCATATCATCTCATGTCATGTCATGTCATATCATGTAATATCATATCATATCATATCAGTCCAGGTTTTCCTACTTATAACTGCTTTCTTTGCACATGGTATGATATAGCTGTCTCTTGTGTGTATCTGTGTGTCTGTGTGTAAACACAAATATATGTAGAATATACAGGTAAACATATATACAGATGTACATATACATATGTGCAGAATATATATTCTGATTCCAAGTATATAACAGAGAAAAATTATTTAATTCTTATTAAATTAAACATGTATATATTATATATATATATTGCTAATATGATATACATGCTAATAGCACATTGTAATATAATAGCAACACTCACTGTCCTGACAAGTTGTCTGACACCTTAACATACCAGTAATGGAATGTATGTTTATCCTGCTTCAATCTTCCTAAAATATATCCATTGGCACTATTATATATGGTTATAATGAATCCCCAATCTAAAGTCATTCAACTAATCACTCATTCATAACATTGTCTTTTAATAATATTAGGTGAAGTATCCTTAAAATTATCATATAATTTTAAAAGGTTACTTAAATTTCTTCCTTAATTTGCATATATAAAAATAATTGAAGCAAATACATGGAACATATATGTAGCATAATTATCTCACCCATCATGTTCTCTGAATGTAGTTGGTACTTAATGAATTTTACAAAACAAAGAGCACTGGATTCCAAGTTGGAAAATGTGAATTCAAATTCCAGCTCTTCCATCTCACCTGAATGAGATTGGACAAATCATTTCTATTCTTTGAGCTGCTATCTTCTTACATTAAAAATAAAATTAGATAAAATAGTACTTAATGACCCTTGCAACACTAAATTGATGCTTCTGTGGAAAAATGATGATGATTATTGAATCTAATTTTTATAATCATTAGCTCAATATTTTCCCTTTTGGGAAAATTCTTTATAAAAGAAGTGACTCTTGAACTCTGCCTTGAAATAACATGAAGATTCAGGAAGATTTAGACACAGGAGAAAGTAAATACCAGTCACGTGAGCTGGTTTATGCAAATACATAGTAGCTAGAGAAGATGAACTGTCACATTCATAAATCTGCTAGAAATCCAATTTGGTTGTCATGTACTGTGTCTGAAGGAGAAGAATATAAAATAAGGCAGAGAAGTAGAATAAAGTTAGACTCTATAGTGCTTTGCAAAAATGGATTACATATGGTGCTTAATGGGCAAGTCAGTTATCCTCTGTCTTAATCCACTGGAGAAGGAAATGGCAAACCACCCCAATATCTTTGCCAAGAGAAACACATGGACAGTGCTGGCATGCTATGGTCTGTGGGACTCTGAAGAGTCAGAAAAGTAACTGAAAAACAAGTCGGGTGCTAAGCTATTGCAGCTTGAAACCCAAACCTTGCCATAGATTTGCACTCCCAGATCTTGTTTTAGTTCTCATTTTTGTCATTTTTTATATTTCAGAATCAACTTCTAGACATTCTCCTTCCATAAGAACTCTTCTTCATTGCTGCTTTTGGCTTAATTCTGACTTCCTAATCTGGGAATTTCCCAGTCTCAAAATATTGCCAACATCTCATTGCCATGGATCACAAAACAGGGAACTGTCCAACTAGCACCACAAATATCATTCAAGCATGAACCTGAAAAGGGATGTGTCCAATTAGCAACACAAATATAGCTCAGGTCTGAATTTTTACAAGAACAGGGGTGGGAAGAAGGGCCAGGGAGGGAGAATATCTGAGATTCTAGACTGATCCTATTCAGTTCTGAGGAATTTGGTCCTGGGGATTCCAACACTCATCCTAGCAGTTTGTATATTTCCCAAATGAGCTGAAGTAATAAGTAAAAGTCACATGCTCTATGGTTCTCAGTGAGAAATCTATCCCTCAGCTCTACCTCTCCCTGTGGGGTAGTGCTGATTTGTTGTCACAGGATGTGGGGATTTCTGGATTTACTCAATCAGAAATTGGCTTTTAACCCTAGTTTACTGGCCAAACTGCATTTTCTTCTGGAACTTGCTATATTTCAGTAATTTGAAGTCATTTGAGTTTGGCATAATATGTCAAATGTGCTTGTATATTACATGTGGTAGGTTTGCTCTTGGCATGAAATCAATAAGTAAGTGAACAATGTTTGATAACAAGAAAACAACTATCTAGAAGCTTTGGCCAATTGATGACAAGAAAGTTCCCATATACACTAAAATATTTATAGCAATACTTTTTGTGATGACAAAGAATTGGAAACTAAGTAGATTCCTATCACTTAGGGAATGGCTAGACAAATTGTGACAAATGATTGTAATTGACTGGTACTGAGATGTAAGAAATTATGAATATACGAATACCAAAAAGAAAGGAAAGGTCTACATGAACTGAGCAGAGTTAAGTAAGCGGGGCTATAAAAACAATATACACAATGATTATAACAATGTAAAAAGAAATAATAAACACTCCAAATTAAAAAATTATTCATTAGTTAAGATTATTTCTTAAAATGCATAATACAAAAGAAGAGCAATGAAAATATGCTGCCAATTCAACACTTTGCAAAAGCGGGAGGTTAGCAAGAGTCAGTATGCATAGTTTCAGAATTTTTCCATGTATTGATCAGCTATGCAAATTCTTCCTCTTTTTGTCTCAAAATAATATTTGTTATAGGGATGCCTCTCTGAGAGAGGAAGAGAGAAGGATACTGATGGAAAATATGGTCATATAAGAAGGCAAAAGACATCAGGAAAACCTTATTTTTTAAAAAGGCTGGGGTCAGCCATTATACTACATCTCAAAAGTCCCTTTGGCAAAACCCAGAATTAATCCAAACTCAAAAGTTATGAGAAATATACAATATAAATTCTGACATGGAAGACAAATAAGTGTATGCAACTCTTCTATAAGAGGTTTGACTCATTCATCAAATCATCAGAAATTTTGTTTTGTTGTTTCAGTCATGTCCAATGCTTCATGATCCCAATTTGGTGTTTTCTTGGCAAAGATACTGGAAAGGTTTGCCATTTCCTTATCCAGCTCATGTTATAGATGAGGAACTGAGGCAAACAGGGTTATGTAACCTCAGTATCTGAGCTCAGATTTGAACTCAGGAAAAAGAGTCTTTTCCATTACAGGACAATCATTCTATCCACTGTACCACTGAGCTGCCTCATCAAAACTTTATTATTGCCAAAGAAAAGCTGAATTCTATTTGTGATGTCCATACAGAATGAGGCCCTTTGCACTTTCTAACTATACTGTTAAGTCCTTCAGGGCAAAACCTTTGTCCTATTCTTTGAACTCCCTTCAGCTCCTAGCCAAGTAATTCTCATAAATTTGAAAATTAAATTCAACAGGTATTTTTAGAATATTGCTATATGTCTATCACTGTATGTCAGGGGATAAAAGATTTTAAAAACCTAACCCTGCCTCTCCAAGAATTTATATTCAACTGACACTTTTTTGCTCCCTATTTGTGGATGGTAGGATACATTCAGCTAATTCAATTCTTCTTATTTGGTAAGAATGTTCAGTTAACTGTCATAATGTTTCACCTTTCACTCTGATATTTAATTTGTTTTTATTTCATTTTAGATAATTTTAAGTATATAGATATAAACCTGAGGGAGATGCAAATTTAAATAAATATATATATATAATTCATATACATATATATGTATATATGTGTATGTATATATATATTCATTGGCTCACCATTAAGATGCATTTACCAAATATGTATTAGAGTATGGGGCTGTATAAAGATCTAATTTTAAAAAGAATATAGCTGATATTTTTCTTCTATTTTGGAGACTATTTGTGTTAAAATCTTACCTGATTTCATGAAGAGATTTTTATGACACCCTCATCAAGGGGAAAGATTGACTGTTTCAGCAGGCAATGCACCCCTGACTGTTTTAAGTACAAGTAAGTCCTCCAGAAGATCTCTTTGTTTTGCTCACTGATCCACAAAATTAAAGTACCATGAAGAAATTCAGACATGCAACAATGCAAAAAATATGTATCATTCAATACTGAAAATCTTCAAAATTACAGTATTTACACAAGGGCATTAGGAAAAGAATAAATGAAAATTTTATAGTTTAAGAAAGGAAACACAATTTTCATTAACTAGCACTTTTCTACTGCTCTAAACCTTTTAATGGGAGCACAGAGAATTTGTACTCACTGAAGCAGATCAGTGAAATGATAATTTGTCTTTGAATAGAGTACTTTTATCCCATTAATTTCTGCTGTTATGGTATGAGATAAGCTGTAATCCAATGACTAACTGAAAATCAAGGGACAAAATGGAGACAACAAAACAGAGGACTAGGTTACATCACATTATGCTATAAATATAAATATATATGTACAAAATTAATAGTATTCAATCATTAATTATAATTACTCCAAGCATCAATTTTATAACCCTAATTGTGCCTGAGTTGCAAGTTATTACTAATAAATTATTTTGGAAGCTCCAATTTAGTAAAGTTCATTTACTACATACATAAAAGAAAAAAGAAGCAGCAGCTATTTACTTAATATTTGCTACATGAAAACAAGTTGAAGGGAAATTTAAGACCTCACTTAATGTACTTTCCATCATCTCAAATGACATATTTATTTTTCAACTTGATATACTGCTTTCTCATGTTTTTTTACACAAGGAGCCACTTTCATACCCCTTTAAAAATACCACAAATGTCAAATAATAATAAAACCTCAGAAGGTTAATCCCACCTTCATTTTTCTGAATTATTGCTTCTTTGAAATGATGATATTTAAACATCCTTAGACTGTTTTCTATTAATAGAGAATGAATTACTTACTTTGGGGTAGACTTTGCTGTCATTCATTACCTTGTGATTGAATGGAGCCAAATAGGATTCCAGCAATGCTATTTGGTTCTTCCATTATAATGTGTGCACATGTAAAAGGTGATTATGTTGGGATAGTTGGAAACAGTAGCATCTTCAACCAAGAGGTAAGTTGTGAGGAGCAAGAGAACAGTGAAGATGGAGTTCAAGGAATGAGGAATGAGGCTTCTGCTCAAAGTAGGAGGCTTAAGTATCATAGAACTAGAAACCTTCATCCTCATTCTATAGATGGAGACCTGAAATACAGGGAAGTGACTTGCTGAATTCAGAGATGGAGTAAACATCATAGGCAAGACTTAAATCCTGGTATTTTGACTCCAGATTCCTTGCTTTTTCTACTGTTTCAGATTTATATACAATTTGTCACACTCACTGATGAGATCATAATGTATCTTTTTTAAGCTGAACAGTTGAGTTTCAACTGTGGATAGCTTCCAGCAAGGTTTGGTTCCAACAGGGGAAAAAACTATTTCAGTAGCTGCAAACAGATATAACATGTCATAGAATGTAATTATAAAATGGGTCTTTCAGTAAGCTGAAAAACTTTTCATAAAAAAAAAATCTTTGGGCTATTGCCAGACTGAGATTTATTGAATCATTTTTCAGTCATGTCTGATTCTTCATAACCCCATTTGGGGTTTTCTTGGCAAAGATACTGGAAGGGTTTGCCATTTCCTTCTCCCACTCATTTGACAAATGAGGAAACTGAGTCAAACAGGATTAAGTGATTTCCCCAGGGTCACACAGCTAGTAAGCATTTGAATACAGATTTGAATTCAGGAAGGTGAGTCTTATCTAGCTGCCCAGACTGAGATTAACTGTTCATTTTTCTAACATAAGGATGCCTAGTGGCATAAAATATTTTTGGCAAGTTTCAGAAGTACTAGAAAAATGCAGTTGTCTCTGGAGAGCAAGCAGCTAAAAGAATTTCTCCCCGATAGTCGTAGTCTGTATAAATTTTAAAACCATTTTCCCATATATTATCTCATTTTAAATCCTTTGGCTCACACATTAAAAAAAAAGAATTAATAGTCAATACAAACACTAATAACATATAAAAGCAATGTAATACAGATTTCTTTTTAAAAATCTATTGTCTCACTTGGTTAATTGAAATTTAATGATTTAATTGAAAGTCATCATGATGCAGTAGAATGAATACTTGATTTGGAGTCAAGGAGCTTAAACTGAAATTCAGGTTTTCTATTTACTCTCCATGTGACCTGAAGAAATGAATCTAACCTTCAGTCTCCTTGTGTATAAAAAAAATGGTGCAGGTCTAGCTAAATCATGTATGTATTATGTATGTATGTGTGTGTATATATGTATATGTATATATGTATGTATGTGTATTCTTATAAGTGGCATCCTATTATTTTAGTTTCATCCATCTGAACAAATATTTATTTGATCCATTATATAAATAGGATATTCATAAATGCTTTGCTAAATATCAGGTTCAAGTATGACACAGTTCATGGAGTTTACATTATACATAAAGGTCACTTTAAATATATGTGTGTATACATGCATGCATGCATACACAGGTATGTATGTGATTACATGTGTATATAAGTACATATCTGTGTATTTATACATTCATATGAATATGCATATGCATACATTGCATATATATCTATGTATGGGTATGTATGCATGTGTATGTATTTGTGAGCGCATTGTATGCCCCCCCATACAAATAATGGCAATATAAATTGATATCTGGTAACTCCATATGAAAAGTACAAACAAGTCACTGTTACCCTGAGAGAATTTCCTATTTTGAATTTTAAAAGAAAAAATTATTTTAAATTATCATTATAAAAGATGCACCTACAACATTTTTTAAAATGGCATGACTGTGATTTAGCAAGCACCTCTTGACTGATCCCTCATGACTTATATGCCCCACACATTCACTTATATCTTTTAGATTCTTTGTCTTCCTTCAACACTCACCTCAAATCTCTTTTTCTTCAAAAGACCTTTGCTAGTCCACTCTCCCCATCTGTTAATGTTTTTCCCATTCAGATTACCTTTGTTTATTCTATGTATATCTTTCATGTACCCAGTTATTTAGATTGTGTCTTGCACCATTAGAATGCTGCTTGAAGACAGGGACTTTTTTTTCATTGCTTTGTTCTAATTTTGCCTTTCTTTCCATCTTTAGCATGGTTCTTAGCACAGAGTAACTATTTAATAAGTGCTTTTGCATTGACTGAATGTATTGAATAGCAACACAAACATATACCATAGCAGCTGGGGTGCAGTGAATAGAAGGTTGGGAATATCAGATCTCAGACACTTCCTAGCTGTGTCACCCTGAGCAAGTCACATAACTTATTTGCCTCAGGTTCCTATAAAACTATAAAATGAAGTTAATGATGACACCTATATAACAATGCTATTTTGAAGATTAAATGATGTTTGTAGAAAGCATTTAGCATCATACCTGGTATATATTAGGTGCTATATACATGCCTATTGCCTTTCCTTTCCTTTGCTGGATATAATCAGTAAGAAAATTACCAAAAATCAGTAAATAGATTGAAATAAAGACAAGGAGGTGAAAAAAAATCCACTCTTGAAGCAATCAGTGCAAATAGAAGCATATTAGAAATCAACATAATTAATATGAATACTTTATCCCCTTAAGTCAATCAATGCAGACATATATAAAAAATAATGATTCAACCAAGGGAAAATTTAGAGAAATGAAGCAAAGGAAATGGGTGAAACTTTAGAAATCAGAGGGGTAAATAGCTAGTTGAGCACTTCCAAAAGTCATCTGTAAAGAGGTAAATGATGAGTTTTAGCCTCTCAGTAAAGGATGGCTCATTCCTGGGAGTAGATCACATTCCATCAAGTTTACTAGGTAGTACTATTTGGGTCCATATCAAGCCTGGTTTGAAGAAAAGGTCACATCAAAGTGCAAACCCTGGACTGTGCATGTGACTAAGGTAATAGCATAGAGCACGCACCTTCACCTTGGCAATCATATATTGAATCCAGCATATTAATATATAATCTGCTTTATAGGGTGCCTTTTCACATGTAGTAGTATTCTTTGTGTCTGGTTAGATTTGTCATCATGCATTCTCAAGGATTACAGTATTTTAACAGTATATACTTATATATGAGCTCAAAATTTTTGCCACAAAACTACTCTTTTTTTCTAACTTTCATGTTTCTACAGTCATTTCTAAGGTGAAACCATGGTTTTACATAAAAGCAAGATAATTGAGTGACTTCAGCAAAATTCCATGATATGTTTTGGAATTTAGAAAACTTATAATGTCTCAGAGAGTGCTACCTCCCTTAATCTGTGACAATTTAGGTGAACCTCTCACACAACACAAATGAGCCCCAACTGTAGCTTGTCACATTTTTCAAAGAATGAAAGTTACTGAGCTACCTGTTTAAAAAGTCAAAATATATAATCATCTAGTGGAGATAATTCAAATTCAGTAGAACATTTTTTTATCTAATCCAGTTGCTCAAATTTGAATGAAAAATTATAGAGTTAACATATTACTAACTACTTCTATATCAACATATATATCTCTCCTCTTCTCTAGTCTTTCTGCCATATATAAGTATATCTGAAATATACATACATGATCTATTTAATATATACACATATAGTTATGTGTATTCATATGCATATATGTGTATTTATGTATAATATCTGTCTCCAGATTAAAACATCCACGGAAACATATTTATATCCATGTGTATTTATGTATAAATATAGTTATATAGATAGTTGATATCTATCTATCTATATTTATTTATTTACCTATATATCTAACTACAGGTACATAGCTATACATACATATATGTATATTGTTATGCAATTATATTGGATGTCCATTTGAATAGACATTATAGTGTGGAGACTAGTCATTCTTCATCTACTTGGTCTTTTCTGTATTATGACTCAAATGGCTTTGAATATTTTCAGAGATCTGCCAGGAGGTGTCAAATTTACAGTGCTTGAAATGATAATCCCAATGTCATTCCTAAAGAGGGGAATCTGATAGGTCCTAGTATCTAGAGACATCCTCCTTCAGCTTTGACCCCATGCTGCTTTTCCCTAATATACCTTTTTGGGATTTTTTTTGTTTTATTATTTTTCTTTTTGGTGAGAGGAAGGCAGGGCAATTGGGATTAAGTGACTTGTCCAAGGTCACGTGGCTAGTAAATGTTAAGTGTCTGGGGCTAGATTTGAACTCAGGTCCTCCTGAATCCAGGGCCAGGGCTCTATTCCCTGTGCCCCCTGACCACCCCAAGAATACCTTTGATTAGCTTACATCTCCTTATTTAAATGCCTTGTCTTAATTGCTGATCAAATGACCATTAACAATTATTTCTTAGATTAGCATAGTGAAATAAAGTGGGCAAAAGAATCTTGGTTACCCAAACTAACTGAAGAGGAAGTAAATTACTTAAATAACCCCATCTCAGAAAAAGAAATTGAACAAGCTATCAAAGAGCTACCTAGGAAAAAATCCCCAGGGC
>JAQQSW010016234.1:0-11720 GCA_028646575.1 Pseudocheirus occidentalis | reverse complement strand
TTGATTGAATCTTAAACTGTGAAGCTGGTTTCTCCCTTAGGGAAACCAGCTGATTCTTCTCTTGTTCCTTGTTCCTTTCTGTAATAAGATATAATATTGAGACTTTCCTTATTCTGAAGATTGTATATAATATTGTGAATTGTTGAAACTGTGAACATTGTACTGAATAAAGAGTTGTAATGGAATAAACAGAGTGTTCACTAATACTGTGTAATCCGAATCTTAAAGGCTGTTCACAGTAGCATTCTCTCAGGAATCTACTGCTGATTGGCTTTACAGGAAGCAATGTTATTGTCAAAATCATATCTAAGGAAGCCATGATGAGGCTTGCTGCTCTGACCTCTGACTTCAGAAGAGGCAGAGAATTCACCTGGCATAAAGTTTCTTTTTTTTTTGGCCTGTAGCACAAATCACAGAACCTATCATGAAAGGACTATATCGAGGTGAGGAGGGAATAATGTGGTAATGCTGCTCCCACCTCTTGTGGTCAATAATGAAGACCTTTGTCCCCGGGAGCTCTGAGGATAACGGTCAATGTGCCTTCGGAAAACAGTTTAGTGGTCAGAAGGTGAACACTTTCCTCTCCCTGCATCATCCTTCAAGGACTCCTTTTTTTTCATTCTTTCATCAAGTAAACATTTGTTACTTGCACCCGCAAACCCCAAATGTTCTTAGAGGCCCAATGGCATTCATTAGCCATAACTGGGTAATTCTAGACTGGACACTGAGGAAAGACAGACCACAGAGTTGAGCATGGTGAGTGCAGACTTAATAAATGACATTTATACACACATCATTTGGAAGAGGAAAAAACACTTCTTTAGATTTCAAACACTGTATGACAAATATAATGCAAAAATAAAGAACTGTTGGAAAGTTAAAAAATATCTATGGAGCAACTCCATATGTGGTGTTTGATAAATTTTTGTTGATTGCATAGCATGATGGGAAAATTCTCATTTCCTGACCCTCTGTCCCAGGAAGGTGGGACAATTTGAGTTCAAGATCTGGCCCAGCACTAAAGAGCTATGGGATTATGGGCAAATCACTGCCCCTCTCTGGGCCTCAGTCTCCCCACATGTAAAATGAGGGGATTAACTGATTCAATGGTTTCTAGAGCAGTTCCAACCTCTAATGTCTGTATTCTGTAGCAGGAAACTAAGCAGGGACTGATGCTATGAGAAGGGATGGCTGACTGAGAATGCTTCCAAAGGACTTTCTCATTTGTAGTTAGAGGAGCTTCAAACACTTCTCTTGGCAGAAAACGGCAGGGGCAGAATTCACTTTGCTTGGCTATGTATAATTGTTACAAGGGTTCTCTTTTCTTCCCTGCCCTCTCAAGGGAGGTGGTGTGGGAGGGAGAGAAGCTAGATTTTAAGTTAGTTATTGAAAATTAAAAAAACATTTTTTAAGGGAAAATTAAAAGATAATGGAACTAAAGTGAGACTTGGGAAAAGAGGAAGACAAAGAATGCTTGTTGCCTTTTGACTGAAGCCTTGCCCTGATTTCGTCCCAGAGGACACAAAGCAAGTTGGTAGCTGGAGAAGAAGCTTCCAGGTCCCTGAGAGGGGCCAGAGAGGGCACGAGGGGAGCTAGGCACGCCTCAGACCCAAAAGCCTTTCCACAAACCAAACCTTCAGCAGCGGTGGCTCAAATATGAAGTAGAACGGGGAGAGAGGGTTAGCGCAAAGGACTAGAATCCTGCCCCAGCCCTGATGTGAAATTCCATTTCCTTTTGAAGGTATAGGACTTAAAAAGAGAACTTCACATTCCTGCCACTTTTCACTGTTTACAAAATGCTTTCTCTGCCTCCGCTGTTATGTAAGAATGATTCTTCAATGCTTGGATGTGACCATGATCTCTCCAATAGTGGTACTCCCTCCATTGACTAGAGATCCTAACCTAGTAGCCATGCCCTCTCATTTTGGACAATATCCTCCCCTAAATCCTCCAAAGGGGTGGAGGAGGGGAGTTGTCTACCTATTGTGTTGGGTCCGGGGAGGGCTTTCTCTAGATTTCTTGAAACTAGATGGATGGCAATAGAGCACAAAGGCTCTATACTTAGCTCTCTCTCTCTTGCATCCCGTTCCCTTTTCTGGTACCCTTTGTGTCAGTTCTCTTGCTTTTAACAGTTCTTCAGATAAGAAAGCTAAACTTAGCTTAGCTTTGGAACCAGACAGTTATGAGAGGATGATACCCATATGTGCAGACATATGGTTGCTCAGACCAACCATATGTTTCTCCATTACCATTTGGCTGACTTACAATCTTAACTACTTAGACTCATGGTCATATGTTATCACCAGAAGAATACTGATTTTAAAGAGGCGGGGAGGGTGACATTTTGTTTCAGGCAGAGGCTGGCAGTTACCAAAAGTTCCTAAAGTTAATCCAGCCCGTTTTCATCCTCTTATTTGATTCTGAGCCAAATTCATTGTCCACCTTCAGTATCTATCCAAGATTTACGCACTGATAGACCAGCCCCATTAGCCCATCCAACTGCATAGCATTGTTCATCCACTTGGTTTCCAAGTGTGACTAGTTACAACCAAACTCTTTTGAATGGTTATAGATCTCATCTAGAATTTTGTTTTACTAACAGATGACAAGCTTTATCAAGGGTCACATAGCTAATATACAGTAGGGCTAGGACTTAAGGCCAGATTTCTTGTCTCCCTATCCTGGGCTCTTTCCATTTACATCATTCTGGTGGGCTCCAGGTTCCTTTCTAACATTCTACTTGTCTCAGCACTCTTCCAGGAAAACCTTAATTGTGAAAACAAACAGTCTGGGACAGGACAGAGACAGCAGGAAGGTCTATAAACACAGAACTGGAGGAGATGTTGGAGGCCTTCTAGACTGCCCCTTCATTTTTATGGATGAGGGAACTAAAGTCCAGAGAGATTAACTGATTTGTGCACAGTGACAGAGCTGTGATTTAAACCCAGATCTTCTGATTTTAAATTCAGCTTTCTTTATACTTATGATAAGTCTGGCCTAGCTACGAACCTCTCAGAAGTCCTAGGAGTTAGAATCCCAGGATGCCAGTGTTAGGAGAGATCTTATGGATGGTCATGTGGTCTAACATAGGAAGCAGCTGAAACATGGAATAATGAAGCAATTGCTCCCAAATGCTGAACCTAGGGACAAGAGTCAATATGGGGTAATGAAAAGAACTCTGACCTGGGGATCAGGTAGGAGTGTGGTCAATATTTAATAACCAGCTTTCCAGAGGGGGAATGTATGCAGGACATACTTTTAAGTTTAATCTGAATCAATAACACTTTCTCCATCATTCTCTTAAGTCTAAACAATGAAGAAAAACAAAAAAAAAATCAAGTGTTTGACAATTTCTAAGGTGTGAACACTTACATTGGAAATTTAATAATTGGCTCTCAGGAATTCATTTGAGCTGGTTCCAACATGCTGCTTGTATCCAAACTGTCTTAGAACTTGTCGATCAGTCAGTCAATAAACATTTATGAAGCTCCTACTACATGTTAAGCACCATATGAAGCCCTGGAGATGACAAAGAGGCAAAATCACAACATGGGCATGTGATATTGGAAAGTTTCTCAACCCTTCTGGATTAATTTCCATATCTGTAAAATGTAAATAGCATTACTTACCAAACCTGTGAGGTAAACTCTGAAAAGTGTTATATATCTATGAAGTGCTATAATTCTTAAATAGTCAAGAAGGAACCAAGTCAGGATTCCAAATCCAGGTCTTTTGCCTTTTTTGTGGATCTGAATACCAGTTCTTGGAAAGAAAATGCCAACTTAAGGCTGGGAAGAGGAGCTGCACCCAGATGGGATAGATATTAAGGGCTGAAGAAAAGGGTGGGATAGGGAAAGTCCAAGAAGGCGAAGAATAAGAAGGCATAGAATGGCCTTACAGATCAATATGGCGCCATACTCCAAGAGCAGCCATTTGGAGCTTTGGGGCCATGGTTATCACCATCCTTCTCACCTTTACAAAGGCTTTCACTGGAAAATCCCAGTTCAGTTGGGGCACTAGTAGGTGTCTCAGTGGTGTAACTGAAGAGATGGAACAGAACAATGAGGCCCCTTATATGGCTGATTGGGCTAAGGGAGAAAGGGAAACATTCATAGAAGCATTAGGTTATAAATTCAGAGTTGAAAGAGTCCTTAGAGTTGATCAAGTTGAACCCTCTCATTTTATAGAGGAGGTCCCTCAAAAAATTCCTTGACTTGTCCAAGGTCACACAGCAAATAAATATCAGAGACAGGATTCAAACCCAGGTCTCCCTACCTCACCCCAATTGATAGGGGGATCACTGCATACCTTCCTCATCTTTCTCTCATTTCCCCCCATCCTGTCATCCAACACTGAGTCCCAATCTTCAAATCAAACAGGGGGTGAGGTAGACAGATAGGTTGTACGTATCTGATGAAAGTCACAGAGAAATTCAGGTGGAGGAGGGCAATGTCACCAACTATTAAGGTCCTACACCTGTACTTTGGATGAAAGAGGATGTCCATGACAAGGCTTACTTACGAAGTTATTAGGATAGAGATTCGTGGCCCCCATCATAACTAAATAATCAAAATTGCTGTAAGAAAGAAAGAAAGAGACATAAATGTACCTTGACTTTGGGACCAGCCAAATATGTGGCGTTGCCCCAATCACTCTGACAGCACCTCATAAGAGAATGCCAGGTGGGAGAAGAAAGCAAACAGTGATACTGAGATGGGGGGAAGCAGGGGTGGGGGAAGGGAAGCAGTGAGAGTGGAGAAGATGGAATGGACTAACTAAAAGGCCTTTCTTGCCCTGCGGGTGGGCTCTTGGTTTTCCCTCTCACCCAATCCCCATACTGCAGTGTCAGTTCTAGCACGAAGCTTTCTCAAAGAGAACCCAATTACTCCTTAGGTTGTCTCATAGCAATGATGGATAAAGTGTCTTCACCCTCATTTTTCACCCATGCTGCTATGCCTTTCTCTACTCAATGAGGTCAGTGTTCATTTCCAGACATCTGTATTCCAATTCCAGACAAGTGATTTCCTACCCACCTGGCAGTTGGATGTCAGAGTAACCTGGAGGGTAGAGAGAAAGAAGGACAAAGATAAGAGGTGAGATAATTGGTGGAAGGGCAATGACCAAGATGAGGTGAGTCAGAAGTAGGGTTGAGATAAAAAGAAAGGAAATACAATAACTGAAGGGAGGGAGATGAGAGAGATGTGGTTTGGGGGAAACCACTGCTAGTTGGGGGATTAGGAATGATGTTTGAACTGAGCTCTGAAGGAAGCTGGGGGTTCTAAGAGGAAGAAGTAAGGAGGGAGTGCACACCAGGTATGTGGCATAGCTAGTGCAAAAGCATGTAGGTGGGAGATGGCTCGCTCTGTGTGAGGAACAAGTAGGTCAATTTGATTGAAGGTAAGTAATATATGATAAAGTTGGACAGGTGGGATGGGTACAGTTGTAAAGGACTTTAAGTGCCAAATAGGAGTTTATATTTGATCCTAGGGAACTACCAAAATTTGTGAAATTAATTATTTAATGAAGCACTTATTAAGTGCTTTGCTATGTGCAAAGCACTAAGTTCTAGGGATAGGAACAAAAATATAAGATAATATCTGCTCTCAAGGAGCTCATTCAAATGGAAGAGATAATGCTTATGGAAGGTTTCAGCTTCAAGTCAGATGGAAAGGTCCCACGGTCCTCCAGGTGCCTCATCTTTCATGTCATTTCTGCTAATGAAATCATGTCAGCTTCTGATGTTGAACCATTTGACAGTGACAAGGACTTTTTCTTTTGGGTCTTCAGAAGACATCCCCATAGCACCTATAGGGGTTTAGAAGCTGCTTCCTAAGATGACGACTCTGGGTGTTGGTTGCTGTTCCCAGGGCTCTCTGATTCTGGGTCCTGAGCTGTCTCCATCAGGGTTGGATGGGAGATGGTGGTCAAGGTGGTATGTTTGGTACCTACTGCCTCAGGTAAATAGTCCTTTGGAGTAAAGAAGTCACTTAATCAGATCTGAACTATAAGAAAATCACTTTGTCAGCTGTGTGAAAGATGAATTGTAATGAGGCAAAGAGGTGATTGTAACAGCCTAGGTGAGAACTGGGTCTGAATTAGGGTTGAACTATATGAGTAGCTATATGAATGGAGAGGAAAGGACACATATAAGAGATGCTGTGGAGGTAGGAAGTTTGGCAATGGATAGATATGTGGGATGAATGGGAATGAAGACTTCTGATTGACACTGAGGTTGTGAACCTATGTGAGTGGATTGGATGGGGTGGGGGAGTGGCAGGGAGGGAGAGGGTGTTCCTTGACAGAAACATAGAAGTTTGAAAGAGGGGTGGGTCTGGAGAAAAAGATAGCAAGTTCTGTTTTGGATAGATTGAGTCTCAGATGCCTACAGGATATCCAGTTTGGACTGTCAAGCTGAGCTTCTATAGAAGATAAGGATTCTGAGAGGCAGAGATGAAGTGGGAGTGCATTTCAAGTATGGGATATGGCTTGTGTGAATTCATGGAGAAGGGAAAAGCATGTCAGATTGAAAGAATAACTAAGGTTGTGAAGAGGGAGATAGATTTCTAGGAAATCCTTTGAGAGTTCTTTAAGTCTGAAAGAATTACCAGGCCCAAGCAATCTTGGCAGGTTTGTAAAAGTTTATTATGCTTTTCAGTAGGCAGGGCGGGGGGGAGTGTCAGAGAAAGCCTGCAACCTGTAGGAATTAGGGATACTGATTATATAGTAATAAAGTCATAAATCTGATATCAATTATGTTAACTAGGTGTGTAAAGGACAGATTTGGGAGGAGTTAAGGAGTAGTCAGTGCTTAAAGAACATGCAGTTTTTATATCAACTGGGCAGGCATATTGCCCATAATTCACTGGGAGAAAGCCCACAGGGAAGTGGGGCACTACCAGGAGGTGTGGGTTTTGCCTTAAAACATCACTAAGTCAGCTAGCGGTCAATTCTGACTGAGAGGTTCCCAGTCTGTTAGCCATCAAAGTTCTTTTTGACAAGATGGATTTTGGGAAGCTGGGCTAATTGGGGATTCAGTATCTGTCTGATTGTGAGGAGTTATCTTACTGATAATGCATTGAAAGATTCATAGTTTGCAGCTGGCCACTAGAACAAAGGAGGTATACATTTCTCTAAACTAAGGGTTGGTTTATAAAATGCTTTTGAAGGATTTATAGGTATGGCTTGTTATTATACCAAGCAGGGATAGTTATAGCTGGCAGAGTTAATGGTTTCAGGGAAAAGGCTTTTAGGTTGGGGGAAGGAGAAAGGCAGAGTTAATGCCTTTATGGCTGGGGGAAGTGTGATTTTTACAACTTAATTGCACAGGCTGATGTTACAGACACAGGTAACCGAACACAAGTGAGATTTTTACAGACTGAAGTTACAACAATGTTACAAAAAATTTACAAAGGCACCCAGCACCCCATCAATTGCACCTTGGCTGGGATGCAAAATGTGGGACAGAGAAGCAACAGGAAATTGGACTGAGAAGGTAAGTTGAAGCCAAATAGGGAAGGACCTTAAATGCCAGGCTGTGGAGTTTGTGTTTCATCTTACAGGTAACAGGGAGCCGCTAAAGATTGTTGAGGAGGAGAGTAACATGCTAGACCTATACCTTAAGAAGATTATTCTGGCAGCTATGTGAAGGACAGATTAGGGGGGAAAGTCTAATTAGAAAGCTTTTACAATAATCTAGGCAAGAGGAGCTTAAAACCTGAATGAAGAGGATGAATGAGAGGGATGTTGTGGTAGTAGAACTGACAACAAGCTTTTTCATCATTAATATATGTTTGATATCTAATATATTAAATACCTACTATGCATAAGCCTAGATGGTCATTGAACCCGTGTGAATTGATGCAATCAGAGGGACTGAGGCAGAGAGAAGAGGGTCTAGGACCGAGTCTTGGCATATGGCCACATTTAGAGGGTGTTATTTGGATGATGATCTAGCAAAAGAGATTGAGGAGTGGCTAGACAGACACGACTAAGAGAGTCAAATGAAGGCTTTGAAGAAGACCTTCAGATTTGTTCATTAAGAGACCACTGGTAACTTTGGAAAGGAGATATTTCAGTGAAGTTATGATGTCAAAAGCCAGGTTGCAAAGGTTGGAGAAGAGATGGGGAATAGAAGGGGAGGTGAAGACAAGGAGGGGAGCCAGCATTTTGGCTGTGAAGGGAAGGAGAAATATAGGACTACCACTGGAAGGCATGGTAGGGTCTAGAGAAGGAATATTTTTTTGGATGAGGAGACATAGGCATATTTGTAGGAAGCAAGGAGAGAAGCAGTCATGAGAGAATGATTGTGCGGGCAACTTATTGAAGGATGTATAGGACCAAGGGTGTATGTGTGGAGAAGGTCTCTGAAGTAAAAGAGGAGAGAATGGAAGGGATATCAAAGAGTTTTGAGGTAAAGAGAAAGGGAAGAAAAGGTGGCACATTGAATAGAGTGCCAGACCTGGAATCGGGAAGATTCATCTTCCTGAGTTAAAATCTGGTCTGATGCTTACTAGCTGCGTGACCCTGGGCAAGTCACTTCACCTCAGTTTCCTCACCCGTTGAATGACCTGGAGAAAGAAATGGCAAACCACTCTAGTATTTTTGCCAAGAAAACCCCAAATGGGGTCAGGAAGAGTCAGACGTGACTGAAATGACTCAACAACAAAACAAAATTACCCTTCATATGTCCAATCCTGAATTTTTTTTTGTTGTCTTCCTTGCATTTTAAAATGTTTTATTTAAGCCCTTATCTTCCTTTTTTTTTTTTTTGCATCTCTATCACTAGCTACTAACTCTCCCTACTCCTTTGCACCAGCAGAGGTCCTCCCTTGTAATAAACATGTATGACCAAACAAAATAAGTCAGTACATTGCTCAGGTCTGAAAAGGTGCACCTCATTCTATACGTACCCCTCGTCCTAATCTGTCACTTCTCTGCCAACAAGCAGGAAGCATCTGCCATCTCTGAAAGTCGTGAATGGTCACTGTTCAAAGCCATCGTCCTTTACTCCTCTTAACTCCTGTAGCCCACACTATGTGTCCTCTTCCTCAGTCACTTGTCATGCATGGCTCGTGTGGGGCTCTGGATGTCCTAAGTCCCTAGTTACACTCTAGGCTCTCTGAAGGCAGGAATCCCCCACAGGTCCTGCCCGTGGAGGGTGAGCCAAAAGTGTTTATGAACTGACTTGGGGGGGACGTTGGGCAACATCCTTTCAAGTGCACAAGGAGAGTATCTTCATCTCTATGGCCTCCCCCTGCCACACCCAGTGCCAGACCCAGCTTTCAGGGATGCTCATTCCATAATATTAAGGGATGATGGACTGACCACTCATCTCCTCCCACTTATTACTGTGGCCTGGGGATGGGCCAACTCCCCTAAAGACACAGTGGGCAGTGGTTAGTGCCCACTGTAGGGCGAGAACCTCCACAAATATGCTTGTTATTAATCTGCATGCTAGCCTGCCATGGGCAGCTGGGTGGGGCAGTAAAGAGCACTGGGCTTGGAATCAGGCAGCTTCCTCTTCATGAGTTCAAATCTGGCCTCAGACACTTAGTGACTGCGTGACCCTGGGCAAGTCACTTATTCTTACTTGTCTTAATTTCCTCATCTGTAAAAGGATCTGGGGAAGGAAATAGCAAACCACTTCAATATCTTAACCAAGAAAACCCCAAACAGGGTCAAAAAGAGTTGGACATGACTGAAAATGAGTGAACAGCAACAACCTTAACAACTACCACAGCCATTTCTTCTCTGGGGTTTCCATTCCAGTGGAGAGGTGATGTTGGCCACATGCTACTGGGGTGAAGAAGGAGGAAGAGAGGCTGGATGGGGATTCAGGACACCTGCTTACGGGTTGTCCTACAGGCAGAGGGGAGTTGTCCTACAGGCAGAGGGGAGTCGCTGAGCCTCAGTTCACTCATTTACAGAAGGGGTGTAGTGCTTGGACCTCCATCTTCATGGGGGAGTTGTGAGGGAAGTCTTTGGTGCACTTTAAAACCCTTCACCTTGGCCCCTATCCCACTCTCCCTTGTCCCATACTTGTCTTTGTACTAATCATATCCTGCCTGATGAAACACAAACTCTGGGAGAACTCTGGTTTTCCTGCTTTTCTTTACATAGGACAGGTAAATCTCCCACCTCCAGGTCTTTGTACTATCTTTTCTTCAGACTGGGAACGCATCACCACCTCCATGTGGCTTTTCCTGATGCCACTCTACCCTTCTAAAGCCTCCCCCATCTTCCACTCTCTGCCAATTACCTTATATTTTCTGCATAATTACATATGTGCATAATGTGTGTCTCCCCTGAAGGTGTAAACTCCTGGAGGGTCAGGATTATTTCCTTTTTGTCTTTGTATTCCCAGGGCCTAGCAGGATACAGCATATAGTTGGCACTTAATAAATGCTTATTTGTCAATCGGGTCATTTTTAACAAGACAAAGAGCCTTGTCTGCAGTAGGCACTTAATAAAATGCCGAATTGAGCTGAAAGGTAGAGATTAGAATGATGGCCAAGTCCCCCTCTTGAGCCTAGGGGCTTCCCAGTATGAGGGAGATTTTTTCTTTCTCAGACTGGGAGCTCCCTGAGATGGGGATCATCCCCTTCCAATCAGACCAGGGACTCCTATAGGGTAGAACTGTGTATTCTGGTTTTAGATAAGGGCTTCAATGAAGACAGGGAATATGGCTGTCCTCCTCCTCCCCCCTTCCCACACCTCCTTAATTCCTCAGTCTTCTGCTAAAGGTAGAAGAATGGAATGGGACAATATCTTTTCTGAAGTCCTATTCCCAGTGTGGCCTTTCCTCATGGAAAGGCTGCATGGTCAGAGCTTGGTGATGAATGATGATCCACCTTTTAGGCTGGGAATACACCCAAAGTCATTGACTTCCTCAGCATCATCTCCCAGCCATCATCCCCTTCAGACTGGTTTCAGCTCAGTGATGCCCTGAGCCTCTAGGACCCAGTTTCTGAAGGCTGGAAGCAATCTGCCATAGCTCAGGATGCTATCCCTTCCTGCAAATTAACTGCTACCCCACAGTCATAAAACTGAAGCCACAGAATCTAGCACATGGAGTTTCCTGGAGTTAGAGATTCCAACTGGCTCCCTCCCTGCTTTGCTATTTCAGGGATGTTTCTATTCAAAGGAATTTGCCATAGATCTGGTACTCTGGGGACTTACACTCTGTTCTGCCCTTTCTGGGGGAAGCATTCTCTGAGTCTGCACCTGGGTGTCTGTGATGGGGGATGGAGGATCACCTGGAGACAAGAAGCCTGAATTCTGACTCAACACTTACTAGCTGTATGACCCTGGGCAAACAATTTAATCTTGACCAGCCTCAATTTTTTCGTCTATAAAATACGGATGATATCAGCACCTGTCTCACAAAGAGTATCTCAGAGATCGAATGAGTTAATATATGTGAAGCACACTGAAGGCTGCAGTATTATCCACTGTGAGTATGAGAGGAGACAGGACTCAGCTTGAAAGAAATGCTGCTCCATGTCCAGTGATCTCTGAGTGTATCTTTAGGAGGCTGTAAGCACTCATGGGGCTGATCATTTCAACTGAATATGAAATGTTTACTGTGTGTAGAGTCCTCTTTTAGGTGCTAGAGGGAAATGTAAAATGAAGAGAAAAGATGACTACTGGTCCTGGGGAAGGAAGGAAAGAAGGAAGGAAGGAAGGAAGGAAGGAAGGAAGGAAGGAAGGAAGGAAGGAAG
>JAQQSW010016233.1:0-11720 GCA_028646575.1 Pseudocheirus occidentalis | reverse complement strand
TATTTAAAGAAAAAAAAGCAATGAATGGCCTCAAGCTAAGAAAGTAGAGAGACTGAAAAAATACAAGGAGTCTGCTTCTGAAACAAACAAAATGTTACTGTGAAATTTCATCTCAACATTTTTCATAAGAGTAACACCAAATTCTCAATTATCCTTTGATTGAATGAGGAGGAAATCATCATCTCTGAGAAATAGTAATATTTCTCTATCTTTCTCTTTCTCTATCCTTGTTTCTTTGTCTCTCTTCATGCATGTATGTGTATTTGTAGTATATATGTGTGTGTGTATGGACATGTATAAAAGTAACCTATTCCCTTCAAAAGTAAGAAATAAGGAATACTCAACTTCTACTTTCCTTATATGATAGATACAGTACTTTCTGGTCCTAGGAACTGTCAAAGTCCAATTTGTATTTACAATTCAGATAACTCCAAGGATGCTTTTAATCAAAATCAAGTTAGAGCTGTCAAAAACAACAGAAACTCATAACTCTTTCATGTTGTCATAAATTAAGTCTTCCTCACTTCAGTGTTCCCTTGAGGAAGAGGGTTCTATATTTATTTAGATCAATATTATCATCACCCACTGTGAAACCTATCTTGAAATTCTTGATGCATATTTGGGGATGGGGGAGTAAAGTCAGCATAAAATTTATTTAGCTACACTTGCATTCCTAAATTTTATTTTCCTTTCCACTGTAAAAAGCTCTTTTATACCTTTTTATGAGATAATTTACTTCTTTCTTTCCCTTCAATCTTGTCTCAGTGGATATCTCTTTCTTACCTCTTAATTTTATTTTGTAAATATCATCCCATTATACTTATACTTATTTATCACCTCTTACTTTTATTTTATTTTTAGATATTATCCTTCCAGAGTTAATTTACACATGTGCCCTCTGTCAATGTATAGTGCCTTAATAATGATAAGGTTGTTAGGAGTTACTGGTATCATCTTCCCATGTAGAAATGTACAGTTTCACCTTATTGGATCATTTGTAATTTCTCTTTCTTGTTTACCATTTTATGTTTCTTGGGTCTTATATTATAAAAAATTTCCTACTCAGTTCTGGTCTTTCCATCAGGAATTTTGAAAGTGCTCTATTTCATTATACATTCATTTTTCTCTGATGGACAATATTTATTTTTTCTGATTAAGTGATTCTTGGTTATAATCCTGGGCCCTTTTCCCTTTGGAACTGTATTCCAAGCACTCAGATCCTTTCATGTGGAAGCTGTTAAATCTTGTGTTATCCTGACTATGGCTCCACAGTATTAGACTTTTTTTCTGGTCACTTGCAATATTTTCTTTTCGACTTGGGTGCTTTAGAATTTGAGTATAATATTCCTCAGAGTTTTCACTTTAGGATCTCTTTCAGGAGGATATTAGAGAATTCTTCCAATTACTATTTTACTCTGGATCTAGGATTTCAGGAATATTTTCCTTTGATAATTTGTAAAAAGATGGCATATTTTTAGGCTCTTTTTTAAAATCATGGCTTGAAGGTAGTCCAACAATTCTTAGATTTTCTTCCCTGGACCTATTTTCCAGGTCAGTTATTTGTCCAAATAAATGTTTCACATTTCTTCATCCTGTTCTCATTCTTTTGATTTTGTTTTATTTTTTTTTTGATGTCTCATGGATTCATGAGGTTACACTTGCCCAATTCTAAATTTTCAGGAATTATTTTCTTCTAGGAGTTTTGGTACTCTCTTTCCCAAGCGGATAGTTTTGCTTTGCAAGGCACTTGTTTCTTCTGTATTTTTGTGCCTCTTTTACCAAGATTTTGACCTTTTTCATGATTTTTTTCTGCATCTCTCCTATCTTTCCCCTAATTTTTCACATACCTCTTTTATTTGATTTTTTAAATCCTTTTTTTAGTTTGTCTAGCAACTCTTTTCTGGGCCTGAGACAACTTCACTTTTTTTTTCTTTGAGACTTTGGATGTAGCAATTTTGACTTTGTAGTTGATATTGTGTTTTAGTCTTCGCTGTCACTATAGTAACTTTCTATGGTCAGGTTCTTTTTAAAAATTTGTTGTTTCCTCATTTTTCCACCCTCTTTATTGGCTTCTAATTTTGTGTTAAATTTAGGTACTGCTTCTGAGTTTGAGAGGACACTACTCCTAGCATCAGCTTCTTTGTGATGCTTTTTTTCAGAACTAATTCAGGCAACCATAATTTTATCAGTTATTCCAAGGTAAAATGATCTAACGAGAAATAAGATCATTGTTCTCTTGTTCTGCACTCTTGTCTGTTAGCCACCACAAGCATTCTTCCCTGCCCTAGAAAGGGGACTACGGTCTCTGCTTTCCTGTGTCCATACTCTCTAGTGTGCTAGTATTCATCATCATCCTGGAATTGTGACGTGAAATCAAGTATGGGTAATGCATGATAAAGGCCTCATTTCTCCAATAGAGAGAAGTGAGTCAAATTTATAAAAATTGATAAAATCCCTAATTGATAAATTATCAAAAAATATGATATTTTAGATGAAGTTATCAAAACTAATTTTAGCCATATTCTAAAATATAAATTCTAGAATTTTCAGAACTATCAACCCATAAGTACCAAGGATGAAGTGAAAGGTCAGTGGAACTTGGATAAATTCAGAGGAAAGGAGTCAGTCTAGCCATCTATCCCCAGGGCAAGAAAGCAGCAGAAGCAGCAGCCCCGCAGCCTCCTCCACATGGCTGCTTCAGATATCCAGACCTACAGATTGCAGGGGGACAAGCAATCATACAGAGGCTAAATGCTCTTTCCTTGAGCTACCTAAATTGGGATCGTGGTCTTGGGTGGTGGTCCTGAGGTGTGTGACTAGGGAGCCAAAGCTGGAGGGGGCTGCAGAGACAGTGGCCTCCTAATAGATCCAGCAGCTGCAAAAACCCCAGCAATTTGGGACAAAGCTCTCACCTCTGAAAGCAGAATTCTACTGAGCCCAAAAGTAAAGTAATTGATTGGCAACATGAGCAGGCAAAGGAAGCAAAGGAAGCACAGCAATCCAACTTTAGATTACTCTTTTGAGGACAAAAAAGATCAAAGCATAGAACAGTAGGAAGAAACCACAGTCAGAACCCCCACACCAAAAGCTTCCAAGAAAAATGTAAAGTGATTACAAGCCATAGAGGAACTTAAGAAGGATTTAAAAAACCAAATAAAAGAAGTGGAGGAAAAATTGGGAAGAGCAATGAGAATGATGCAAGAAAATTATGAAAGAGAGTCAACAAGCTGACAGAAGAAAATAACACCTTAAAAATAGTTTAACTCAAATAGCAAAAGAGGCCCAAAAAGCCAATAAGAAGAAGAATGACTTAAAATGCCAAATTTTCCAGATGGAAAAACAATCTCAAAAGATCACTGAGGAGAATAATTCCTTCAGAATTAGAGTGGAGAAAATGGAAACAAATGACTTTATGAGAAATTAAGGTAGTATTAAACAGATCTGAAAAATGAAAAAATAGAAGACAATGTGAAATATCTCATTGAAAAAACCACTGACCTGGAAAATAGATCCAGGAGAGACAATTTAAAAATTATTGGGCTACCTGAAAGCCATAATCAAAAAAAGAGCCTAGAAGTCATCCTTTGAAAATTCTCAAGGAAAATTGCCCTGGTATTTTAGAACCAGAGGGCAAAACAGAATGTGAATGAATTCACCAATCACCTCTTGAAAAAGATCCCCAAAAGAATACCTCTAGGAATGCAATAGCCAGGTTCCAGAGTTCCCAGATCAAGGAGAAAATATTACAAGCTGCCAAGAAGGAACAATTTCAGTACTGTGGAAACACAATCAGAATAATCCAGCATCTAGCAGCTTCTATATTAAGGAATTGAAGGGTCTCGAGTATGATATTCTGGAGCTGAAGGGAGCCAGGATTAAAACCAAGAATCACATACCCAGTATAATGTTCTATGAGAAAATGTGGTCATTCAATGAGGTGGAGGACCTTCAAGCATTCTTGATGAAAAAAACAGAACTAAATAGAAAATTTGACACTCAAATACAAGAAGCATTAGAAGGTAAACATGGAAAAGAATTCATAAGGAACTTATCAAAGTCAAACTATTTATATGCCAACATGGAAAAATGATCATTGTAACTTATGCAACTTTTCTCAGTATGAGGAAAAGTAAAAGAAATATAGATGTGTGTATATGTGTGTATATGTATACACACATATGTCTATATAAGAGAGTATATATGTGTATGAATACACATGTGAATGCATATGTGTGTGTTTGTGTGTGTGTGTATACATAGACAGAGGGTACAGGATTAATTGAATAGGAAGGGATGATATTTTAAAAGGTGAAATTGAGAGGTAGGAGAGGAGTAGAATGAGAGAAGACAGGGAGAGACAGAATGCGGTGAATCATCTCATATAGAAGAGGCAAGGGATAACTGTTATAATGGAGGGAAAGAGAAGGAAGGCAAAATGGAATGGGTCAAACTTACTCTCATTGAATTTGGATTAGGGAAGAAATGACATATTCTCAAAATTGGGTATTTTGCCCTAAAGGAGAGTAGGGAGGAAGGGGATGAGAGGGGGCATGATGGACGGAAGGGCAAGTTGTGGGGGAAGGGATGTTAGAAGCACATACTTTTGTAAAAGGACAGGGACAAAATAGAGAGTAGAACAGGTGGGGGGGATAGGAAGGATGGAAATATAGTCAGTCTTTCACAATATGTCCATTGTGGAGATGTTCTGAGTAACCACACATGTTAGGCCTGTATTGAATTGCTTGTCTTTCCAGTGGGGGTAGGTGATGAGGGAGGAAGGGAAAGAATCTAGAACTTAAAGTTCTAAAATTGAATGTTAAAATATATTTATTATTATTACTGTTATTACTATTATTATTATTATCATAATGCAATTGAGTAATAAGATATACAGGCACTGAGGAAGGGAGATCCATCTTGCCCTTCCAGAAAGTCAGAGGGGTGATGATAGAGGATCTGGGTGAGAGCAGATTGGGATATACAGTGGGATCACTGTTTTGGGGTGAGGGGTAAGAGAAAGATGGGGAGAAAATTTTTAACTCGAAATCTGCTGGAAATGAATGCTGCAAACTAAAAATAAACAAAAGTTAAGAACAATAAAAAATTTTTAAAAGAAAAGGAAAACTTAGAATAAAAGTAGCTTGAAACTGCAAAAAAAAACTTTAACCCTGTTGATTAGAGAAATGGAAATTAAAACAGTTCTGAGGTACTTCCTTATATGTATTAGATTTCCTAATAGGATAGAAAAGGAAAATGAAAAATGTTGCAGGGCATATGGGAAAGATGAGACATTATTGTGCTGTTGGTAGATTTGTGAACTGATTCAACCACTCTGTGGAGGAACAGTGTCCAAGGGGCTATAGAACCAAGCATACTTTGGTTCTTTGACTTAGAATGACACTATTGGGTTCATATCCCAAAAGAGATTTTTTTAAATAGAAAAGTACATATACTATGTATATGTGTATATATATATATATATATATATACATACACACACAGAGATAGATATGTAATTTCCATACTATACTTATTTATAGCAGCTCTTTACTGGTGGTAAAGAATTAGAAATTGAGGGGATGCCATAATTGTGGAATGACTGAACAAATTGTAGTATGTGATTTTGATGGTATACTTATATAATGATGAGAAGGATGCTCTCAGAGAAATCCTGGAAAGACTTCCATTAGCTGATGCAAAGTGGAATATGCTATGTGCAAATTAACAATGATATTGTATGATAATAAGCTATGAATGACTTAACATTCTCTGCAATTCAATGATCCAGGACTACTCTGAAGGACATATGATAAAAAATGCTATCCATCCCCAGGGAAAGAACTGATGTCTGAATATCAATTAATCATGCTTTATTTGTTTTCTTTATTTTTCTTAAGGTTTTTCTTTTTGGTCTATGTTTTCTTTCATAGCATAACTATTATGGAAATGTTTTGCACACCTATATTTAACTGTTTGCCTTCTCAATAAGGTTGGTTAGGGAATGAGGAAACGAGAGAATTTGGAACTCAAAATTTTAAAATCAATGTTTAAAATTATTTTTACTTATAACTGGGGAAAATAAAGTACTAATTTTTAAAATTAAAAATATAAATAAGATAATCCACTTTCTCACTGCGAGCAAGGAATCTCAACACAGAGACTAAGAGAGAGACATAGAAAGAATCAAAGAGACACAGAGACAGAGAAAGAGACAGAAAGTCATAAACAGAGACACAGAGAGAGTATCACAACTCATCCAGGAGAAATTCCATCTAGTAGCTGGAAATACACACATAACAGAGGCCCTTGCTCTTCTGTATGTCAAGTTGTGTCCAGAGACTTTCTATATCTCTAGATCCTTGGGTGTGGCCTTCTGAGTAAATGTTTTATTTATTGCATTTATTAAGGAAATTTGTTCTGCTAAGTTTGGATTCAGTCGAAGAGCCACATTTGAGCACCTAGTGGGCCACACGTGGTTTTGAAGCTGCAGGTTCCCCACCCATGTGATGAATGTTAGGCCTGAAGTCTAATGTAGGCAGACCCAGGTTCAAGTCTACCCTCAAATACTTATTAGCTGTGTGACACTATGGAAGTCATTTAACTTCTCTGTGTCTCAGTTTCCTCATCTAGGCATGAGGAAACAGAGATATGGTTTCCTATGGCCATAATAATAGCACTTCTGGAGTTGTGAATTTCTAATGAGATAATGTTTGCAAAGCATTCTGTAAACCTTAAAGCTACATAAAACTTCTAGCAGTTAGTATTTAGATGACATGCTAGAAAAAAAAGTCTGAGTTTCAGATTCAGAAAACCTGGATCTAAATCCCACCTTCATCAAGTAATTTAATGGACCTCAGATTTCTCATCTGTAAAACGAGTTTGAACTGGATGGATGATCTTGTCTGGGGTCACAACCTACAGTTTAAGAAGTGCTGACAGGGTGGCAAATGGAAAATATTTAGAAACACTGGACTAAATGACTTCAAAAGCTTTTTTCAGCACTAAATCCATGATCCCAAGACATGGTAATATACTAGGCTCTTCAGGATGGAGCTTTGCCTAAGTACTTAGCAATTAAGTATGTGAATTAAAAGGGGCAGAACTAAGGTAAGCAACCAATTCTCTGATTTTGAGCAAAAGAATTTTGGCTATTATTTCAAACTGCCCTCTTGTGTTGGTTAATGGACATAACATATAAGGCTGACTGCTTGGCTGACACCTTAAACTCATTTGGGCAGCTTAAGTGGATGAGGCATTAGTTGTAATGCTCCTTTTCATGTCTTTCATTCCTGCTTAATTTAATAACTCTACAATCCAAACACTAGATTGATAGGATGAGACAAAACCTTAGCTCTCTATCTTTATAGACCATTTGTTAATTAAGTTGACCTTTCAAACCCTTACCTTACAGAGATAATAAAAGATAATTCAACTATATCTCCAATAGAAATTTAAGTACCTTAAAAATGGTGACCTATTCCTTGAAACGTAGAAATGCTCTATTTTAAATATTACACGCTGTTCATTCTAGTGTTATTATAACTGAATAGATATGTGTGTATATTTATACATTTAATTTCTTATTCTTTCCTAAGGAGTTCTAATGCCTCTTTCTATTTAGGAAAATAAATACAAAACTATTACATAGCGCTACTCCTATAATTACTTTAACACAGTTTTTTTTTCCTTTACCAGTCTGTTGTGAATGTACATGAAAAAAAATTGGTGAGTTAAAATATACTAAGAATGTGAATATGTTTATTATTAGAATCACTCTTGTGCTTCTGATTATCCTTTCCTTTCTTTCTATAGGTTTCCCAATTCTTCTACTTAGGAGATTATTTGTGCAGGACTTTCAAAAAAAATTCTGGTTAGTGTTTTCTGAGTCTATCACCTCCTGAGATCTTAAGCACTCCTCCATCAAAAATTTGCTATTTCTAGTCAATAAATTTATGTGATTACTCCTATCACGATCCCAAGTGGAATTACTATTTCATATTTCTTTCCTCCAAATCAATACAGTAAGAGCATTGATATTTGTTTTCTCTATCTATTTTCATTTTAGCTTTGCATATCAGATTGCATAAAGACATTTTATGTCATGTGATGCACCAGTTTCACGATGTATACTTGACCTTTCTCTCATAAGTGTTCCCAGTTTCATCTCTTTCTTCTAATATAAAGCAGAGAAAGCATGCAGTCATTTCCATATTATTATGTGAAACAATGCTCAGAAAAACCAAAAACACTGGCTTGAACTCACATATTTTTAATATTTGTCATAGCAAACATATATCTAGATTAAATCTTTTACTCAAATATTTTTCTATCCATAAGAATTTGTAAGAGTCTTCTATGTGTCAAGCACTGTACTATGGACATTCAACAATAAAAAATATTTTTAACTCTTTGACACTCTCTAATGTTCTAACACTGAAAAATGTACATCGTGCAGAACAAAATCCCTAAGACAAAGGATGTGAAATTAAAATAAAACAAATAAAGTTAAGGATCATTCATTTTTCAGGACATAGGGAAAGTCAGAAGAAGCAATTTTAATATATTTTGGGTGAGAGCTCCCCATTCATTTAAAAGGATAAAAATAATTTAATCTTAACATAATCATAGAGATGATTAATTGGAATAATGTATTAAATATAATTATAAGTTTTGTATTAGAATAGAACCAGACTGAAAACAAAAGCTGATGATATTCTTGTGAAAAGATATTCATTATGCTCAAGTAATGTTTAAGCAGTAGAAATCATCTAACCTAGGTCTTAGGAATTTAAAGAATAAGGTGTTAAGAATGATCTTGAACATTTGAAGGCATAATTATAACTGTATGATTCTTTGAATAAAAGCTGACAATTTCAGTAAGAAAAAAGTTTTCCTCACACTACACGCTAATGCTTCAAACTACAGTATATTTGGTGGAATAGCCATTATAACCAGGGCTTAGCTAGATTTACTCTGGGAACTAAACATGGATATTTAATTCATTGATTCTCAGCATCTTCCTGATAAGTTGCTATTTGGGCTTAATTTGGAGTCAAAGCAGGGTCCAAGATAAGTACACACACACACACACACACACACACACACACACACACACACACACACACTAAGGGCATTAGTCAGGAGACATCTTAAGGGTGCCATATTGTGATCAGAAAGTAAAAGATCAGTATTTGGCAAATGTTAGGTGTAGCAATTAGAACTCAAGGTCAGAAATGTAGGAAATCAGAGTTAGAAGATCAACATCAAGAGCATTTGATGCCTTTTTGATACTTTTTCCCTCACCAACCACCAGGCTAAAAGCAGAAAGGTTGCATTAGTCACCCAGTGAATGCATCTGCAAAAGAATTCAACTTCATATCTGGTTCCCCTTCCCTCTATCCAGTTTTTGGATATCCAAGTTCTTAGCTACGGACATTTTCTGAGGCCTCAACAATCAGCACTACAGTACAAGACACTGTACTGCGAAAGATCTCTGCAGAAGAGCAAAGGAATAAAAGGAAAAGACATGATTGTGTCTGGGCTGAAAATAGGGCTCAACCTCATAACCTGAATCCCCTTTCCTCCCAGATCATCAGAGATCCAAACATCAAATGACAGAAATCGAATCTCACTGCAATGACATCAGTGTAGTAGAGCCCTATATTGCTGGACCAGAGAACTGAGGAATGGAAGGAATGGGATAGACCATTGTGGAAGAAAGGGGGTCTGTGTAGTGAACACTGGGGCTGATTCTGTCCACCAAAAGTCACTTAGGGCACAGACCTAGACTGGTGAACTATGAATTGTCATTTTGGAAAAAGACTAAGATGCTTTGACAATCAGCCTTTAGGGTAACTATTGTCAAAGAGGAAATAATAACAGAAAATAAAATTAAAATTATCAAAGATCTAAGGAGAAAGAAAGCTCAAAGATTTTAAGCATAATCAGATATGTTAATATGGTAAACATTAACAGTAGAAGGAAATAATATCTATGGAAAAAGTAAATAGATTCAGTTCTCTATAAATAAATGTTGTGAAAAAATAAAATAACAATATTTGATAGGTCAGAGGAGTCTGTGGAATCTGAAGAGAACATGGAACTACAACATGCTATATTCTGAAATAGATCAAAAAAGAAATGGGAAATATAAAAGCAGAATTTATAGCCTGCACAAAAGATTCACTTGCAAGAAGAGAAAAATGTGAATCTCTAAATAAAAGTATAATCACAGAAACAAAAGAGATGACAAATTATTGCAAATGTAAATATTCAGAAATGAGAGTAACCTAGAAGTAAGGCAAACATGATAAAATAAAACATACTCTCAATTCAAGCAAAACATATTCAATTTGAAGATAGGTTGCATTGAAACAATCAAAGTATAATACACCTCCCAGAAGAGCACTGCAAAGAAATAAAATAAAATAAAATACAAAATAAAAACATGAACATCATAATTATATGGCCAGGAACTAGTTAAGTTATGGACTCAAGACAGGAGTCAGGAAATCAGCCAGAAAATATGTAAGTGATACTTTGTAAAATTAGAAAACAGCTAGCTCAGTGAACTCAAATGAACCTGAGATAGAAACAAGTAAACCAGCCTGAATGGGCCTAAGCATGTGCTTGGGGAATTTGTCTTTTTCTCTATTTTTCTTTCCCTACATGCTTGGTCTTCATGCCCCATGCCCACTCCCCCATCAATCAACACTGAAGTAATCACACTACCTTGGTTTCAGAAACAGATTACTTGCACCTGGATACCAATTAGTTTACTGACAAATTATGTTGCTAGAAGCTCAATTAAGGTGGATTGTATAAAAGATCCTGTATTTCTGTGTTGCATCACTGATTGGCATTGAGACATATATGTGTGTGTGTGTGTACACACATTTGATTATAGAACATTTAACATTTGATTATAGAACTTTAAATTCTAAATTCTTTCCCTTCCTCCCTTGTCACCCACCCCCACTGCAAAGACAAGCAATTAAATACAGGCTGTACATGTGTAATTGTTCAGAACCTCTCCACAGTGGGCATATTGTGAGAGACAGATTATATGTCCCTACTTCCTATCCCCACTGCCTGTTTGTTCTATTCTTTACCCTGTCCCTGTCCCTGCCCCTGTCCCTTTACAGAAGTGTGTACTTCCAGCAACGTTCCTCCCACCCCATTCTGCCCTCCCCTCCATCATCTCACCTCTCAACCCCATTACCTCTACTCTCCTGTGTGGCAAGATACTCAGTTTAGAGTTTATGTCATTCCTTCTATAAGCCAAATTAAAGGAGATTAAGACTGACCCTTTCCCTTTTGCCTTCCTGTTCTTCCTCTCCATTTTAACAATTATCCCTTACCTCTTCTCTATGAGATGATTAACCCCATTCTGTCTGTCCCTGTCTCCTCTCATTCTGTTCCTCTCCCACCTCAGAATTTCACCTTTTAGAGTATCATCTCTTCTTATTCAATTGATCCTGTGCCCCCTATGTACACATATATACACATACTCAGATACATGTTCATATGCATATATTAACCCTCCTATATAGACATATGTGTATGTATATGTATATATACATTTGTATTCCCTTCATGTATCCTCATAATGAGAAAATTTTCACAAGTTATGGTTATTGTTTTACCATATTGGCATGTAACTAGTTGAACTTTGATAAATTCCTTATGATTTCTTTTCCATGTTTACCTTCTTATGCTTC
>JAQQSW010016232.1:0-11720 GCA_028646575.1 Pseudocheirus occidentalis | reverse complement strand
GAGAGAGAGAGAGAGAGAGAGAGAGAGAAAGAGAGAGAACTCAGGTCCTCCTGATTCCAGGGCCAGTGTGGTATTCACTGTACTACCTAGCCGCCCCATCAGGTCATCTTATTCAACCCCAATAATAGTAACAACAATAATATCCAACATTAATATAGCATTTACTACGTGCCAGGTGCTGTGCTAAGCATTTTATGATTATTATCTCATTTGATCCTCACAACTCTGAGAGGGAGGCCCTATTATAATCTCCATTTTACACACGGGACAACTGAGGCAAAGTGACCTGTTAGTATCCGAGGCTAGATTTGAACTCAAGTCTTCATGATCCCAGACCCAGCACTCTAATTGCTGCCCCACCATGGTGCCTCTTAAATTAAGTAAACCACAAAATCTCTGGGTTGGAAGGTCCTTTCAGGTCGTCTTATTAAACCCCAATCTGGAAGATGGGTCTTCTCAACAAAATCCCTGACAATGGACTCTTAGACTTTGGCTTGATAAGAAGCAGTATATAGTGGAGCAAGCTAGATGGTGGAGCCCATAGAGCTGCCCTTCAAGCAGGTACTTAATAATGCTCATTCCCTTCCCCCTTCCCTTTAGGGCCAACATCTATGACGTCACTACTTTCAACATGTTTCCTTCTAGTATCTTCTATTCTGTAGTCATTACTTGCCTTACTTTCCTAATGAAGCTTTTAGATGTAACTTGGAGGCACAGAGGAGAGAGCACTGGGCTTGGAGTCAGCAAGACTCATCTTCCTGAGTTCAAATCCAGCCTCAACATTTACTAGCTGTGTGACCCTGCACACGTCAGTTTCTTATCTGTAAAATGAGCTGGAGGAGGAAATAGCAAATCCTTCCAGTATCTTGGCCAAGAAAATCCCAAATGGGGTCACAAAGAACTGGATATGATTGAAAAAATGACTGAACAAGAAGGTGGAACAGTGGATAGGGAGCTGGGCCTGGATTCAAGGAGACTTGAGTTCAAATGCAGGCTCAGACACTTATTAGCTAGGTGGCCACTTTAATCCATCTGCTTCAGTTTCCTCAATTGTAAAATGGGACATATTACTTCATAGTTGTTGCAAAGAGCCTGATACATAGTACTGAATAGATTTTTCCTCACCTTCCACACCCTTCCTTTTCAGATTGACTTCCCTCAGGCAGCAGCACCAATGTTGTTCCCACTCTGATTTCCACGCACAATCTGCTCATCTCATTTCTTATCATCAAAACCTCAGAAAAAAATATCTATTATCCCTTTACCTCATGCTCGTCCACAACTCCTCCATACAATTTCCTGCATTGTGAGCACACATGGCCCCATGGGAATGGAATTCTTGTTCTCCCAATGAGTATTCCCCCTCTGGGCCCAGCCATCCTGCAGAATATGGTCTCCCTCTTATGCCAGTTATACTCAAAGAAAGGTAAATTTAGGCGAAGAAAAAGAAAGGATCAGTCTACTTCACACAGCAAAACTTACAGAATTCTTGTTTATATACTAAAATATAAATATTTAAACTTCCAGGAAGATGTTTAGTTAAACTCGAAGACTGCAGATCTAAGATGTTATTAAAGTGAACCAGGCAGAGCGAAGAGTGTTCCTTAACTTAAGTGATTGTCATCAAAGACTGTGTCCTTTGATACTATTATTGTTGTTGTTCAGTTCTTTCAGTCATGTTGTTGGACATCATGCCATTTGGGGTTTTCCTGGCAAAAATACTGGAGCAGTTTGCCATTTCCTTCTCCAGCTCATTTTACATATGAGGAAACTGCAGCCAATAGGATTAAGTGACTTGCCCAGGGTCACACAGCTAGTAAATGTCTGAGGCCAGATTTGAACTCAGAAAGATGAGTCTTCTTGATTCCAAGCCCAGTACTCTATCCACTCTAGCCACCTAGCTGTCTTGATGCTGTTGACAGAGACTAAATTAGGGCTAGGACCCAACAAAGGGCTCCCATTAATGTCCTTCTTCAGTGCTTCATTATGGTATACAAGTGACCGTGGCTATGCCAGCTCTGGCAGAGAAGGCTTTGCGTGTGGGCCCAGCATGAGTCCGTGTATCTGTGATCTGAGAACCAGCCAAATTTAGAGAGCCCTTAGGACTAGAAAGCTGACTGCCAGGTAATAACTTGTTTTGGCCATCGTTACTTATAAAAAGCATCTACAGGGGCACAGAACCATTGTGAACTGTATTGATGAAAGCAGAGGAGAAGAGAGAATCACTCAAGTCAAGGAAATCATTGATCTTTTAAAGAATTTAAATAGTACTCCATACACTAGTTCTTACTTTTTCAAAGACTTGAGAGACTTGGTGGCATAGTAGAAAGTACTATACTTGAACCCAGGACTCAGACTTGGGTTTGAGTGTGAGCTTTGAAATTGACTAGCTCTAATGAGGAAATATATTTTGCATGACTGTATATGTATAATGTATAGTGTATGTCTTAAGGAATAACTAGGTGGTACAATGGACAGAGCGCTGGGCCTAGAGTCAGGAAGACTCATCTTTCTGAGTTAAATCTGGCCTTAGATGCTTACTAGCTGAGTGACTCTGGGCAAGTCACTTACCCCTGTTTGCCTCAGTTTCCTCATCTGTAAAATGAGCTAAAGAAGGAAACAAGAAACATTCCGATATCTTGCCAAGAAAACCCCAAGCAGGGTCATAACAAGTTGGGCGTGATTGAAACAAATCAACAACAACAACAATTATATTTCTTACTTTCTCAATTGATAGGGGTGGGGTAGAGGGAGGGAGAGAATTCTGAACTGAAAATAGAAATAAAGTTTAAATTTAAAAAACTGACTAGGTTTGTGACCAAGATCAAATTACTTGAACTCTCTGAGTCTCAGCTTCCTCAACCATAAAATAAGGTCAATGATACTTATACTTTCACAACGGGAAAGATGCCATGTACACAAAAATATACACAGTAACACTTTTTTTGTAGTAACAAAGGACTGGGAAGGAAGTGGATTTCCATCAATTGAGGGATGACTGAATAAATTTGGGTGAACTAACGTGAATAATAAATGTGAACTAATGGAATATCATTGAGCCAAATGATGAATATGAAGAATTCAGGGAAACTGGGAAGTTAGTATGTACTGAGGTTGAGTGAACAATGTACAACAATAACCATAGTAACGCAGGGTGCCCCAAAAGTCTTAGTGCAGTTCTAAGCAGTTAAAGTTATATTAAGATTCTGGGGACCCAGTGAATCAAGGAAAACCACTGCCCTCAAATTCAGAGGGATTGCTGGTTAAGCCTCTTAGCCGTCTTGGCAGAGACGTCATGGGATATTTGTGCAGAATGAGGCATATGTCTTCAGATATGGCCAGTGTGTTGATTTCTTTTTGCTTGTCTATTCTTACCTGTAATGAGAAAGTTGTATGGGAGTTGGGGGAAGAGATATTGTAGGGGAGGTGGGGAGCGATAGTGGTGTGAAAAAGCTAAGGATGTTAAATTAAAAACAAAGGAAAGAAGATGCTTCATAGACCTTTCTGTAGAAAGGTATTATTTAACTTTTACCCTCTTTCTGATTTGAAGAAATAAAACTACTCCTCAGGGTAAATGGAATAATTTTGTTGTTCAGTCATCTAAGTTGCGTCTTCATGACGCCATTTAGGGTTTTCTTGGCGAAGATACTGGTATGATTTGCCATTTCCTTCTCCAGCTCTTTTTTTTTTTTTTTTTTTTTTACAAATTAGGAAAATGTGGCACGCGGGGTTGAGTGACTTGCCCAGGGTCATACACCTAGTAAGTATCCAAGGCCAGATTTGAATTCAGGCTTTCCTGACTTCAAGCCTAATGTTCTGTCCATTATATCACCTAAATTCCCAAAGTAGAATAATGCTAGCAGATAATAATAATAACATCAATTATGCTTTAAAGTTTGCAAAGCACTTCCCATAGGTTTATTTTACTTGATTCTTATAACCCTAGAAAGTAGATACTATTTATTATTATCACTATTTTACATATAAGGAAACTGAGGCAGACAGCTGTTCAGTGACTTGCCCGAGGTCATACAACTAGTAAATATCTGAGGCAAGATTTGACTTCACCTCTTCCTAACTCTAAGTCTAGTATTTTATGTGCTGATGGCACCTGGAGAGAAGGCAGAGCTGCTCAACTCGTGTTTCGCTTGTTTTCTCTGCTGAGGAGAGAATGATCTTTGGACCAGAAAGAACAGAACAAAAGGGGTCTTGGCAAGTTCAAATTACCTGGGTCAGCACCTGGACTTCTTCCTCAAGAGCTAGAAGATGTGGCAGATGTGATTGCCAAGTACCTCTCGGGGACAGGCCTTGGAGAGGGCCAAGCTTCAGTTTGGGTAAATAAAGGTTCCTTCTCTTCCTAAAGGAAACTTGTCCAGTCAGCGGGTTGTCAGGACAGAGAACGGTGACTCAGAGTCTGAGTGGCCCGGACTCCGTCTGGCTGGGCCTCAGGTGACCCTCTTACGTGACCAGGAAGCTATGTCAGGAAAACAGGAACCAATAGAGTCCTGAGGGCCATTTTGTCTCCTTTTAGGGAAGATTGATCTCTGTCATAGGAGGGAAGGAGTGAGCCTAATGTGTGTTACATAGAAACACAGGGAGATATTAGTTCTACCTCACAGCTACAAGTCTAATGGAAAGGTCCCGTGGTCCTTAGGGTGCTGTAGCAAAATAGATAGTAATGCTTCTTCCTTCTTGTCATTTCCACTGATAAAGTCAGATCATTTTTCTGATGCTGACCTATTTGACAGTGCTGAGAACACTGGTGGCAAGAAGTTTTTTTTCTGTCTCCAGTTGCTGTGACTATAGCAGTTGCCAGGCTGCATTGCCACAGGAATTACTTCCCAGAGTGATGGCTACAGAGGCTGGGCTAGAAACATTGCTGTTCCCGAGGCTCTTGGTTTAGGGTTCTGGTCTCTCTCCAGTGGGGTCTGATTGAGAAAATGGTCAAGGTGGCAGTGGTGGTTTGACTTGCCTGGTACATGCCGCCTTCTCTCTCTCTCTGACAGTGCCTTCTTGTTTCAGCTAGACTGAACTGTAGAAAGAGTCGAAAAGACGAGGTGAGAGAGAGACAGAAAGACAGAGAGAGACAGAGACAGAGAGAAAAGGAAAGAGAGAGACAGAAAAACAGAGATAAGGAGAGACAGAGACAAAGACAGAGACAAGGAGAAACAGAGACAAAGAGACAGAGATAAGGAGAGGGGAGACAGAGAGACAGAGAGGAGAGAAGGCACACTAATGATAGGTCAGGAAAAGTTTCTTGTTGAAGGTGACAATTGGGTTGACAAGCCTTGAATTTAGAGGTTAACAAAGCATTTGGTAAAGCTCCTCATGTTGTTCTTGGGAAAAAATGGAGAGAAGTAGACTGCATGATATAATATCACTGGATGAATCTGGAGCTAGTTGAATGGCAGGACCCAAAGAATAGCCATTAAAAATTTGATGTTCCTTTGGAAAGTCTCTAGCAGAGTGTCTAAAGGATCTGTGAGATCAATTTAATATTTTTATCAATGATTTGGATAAAAGCTTGGGTACCATGCTTCTATTTTCAGCTAAATGGCAGAACTCAAAGAGATCATGACAGGCCAGAACATTAAGGGAAATAAAAAATGATTAAATTTAATGAGGAAGAATATAAAGTCTTACACCTGAGCTTAAAAAAATCAGCTCCATACATTTAAGATGGGCAATCCATAGACACAAAGCAGCTCATCTGAAAAATATCTGGAGACTTTAGTGAACTATATCTTCAATGTTGTGATACAGCATCAAAGAAAGTCAGGCAATCTTGGGTCTGGCTAAGATGGTGGCAGCCCTACTGTACTCTGCCCTGGTCTAACGGCTTCTGCAATTTTTGAGCCAGTATTGGAGAACACTAGGTAAGCTACGTGACATAATGGACAAAACCCTAGGCCTGAAGTCAGGAAGACCTGAATTCAAATCTGGCCTCAAATGCTTACCAGCTATGTGACTTTAGGCGAGTCACTTCACTCTGTTTGCCTCAGTTTCTTCATCTGTAAAATGAGCTGGAGAAGGAAACAGTAAAACCCACTCCCATTTTGTCTGTCAAAAGAGTCAGACACAACTGAGCAACAACAACAAACCTATGAAGAAAGGATTATCATTGTTCTGAGGGGCCCCAGAAGCAAAACTAGGAAGTGATAAAGCTATCAATTTAAGTTTGATGTAAGGAAAAACTTCACAAGGAATAGAGTCATCCAAAAATGGGATGGGCTGCCCCACTAGGTTCCTCTTCACTAGAGGTCTTCACACAAAGGCTGGATGACCAATCACTTGTTAGAAATATTGTAGAAGGGATTCTTTTTTAGGTATAGATGGGACAGGATGAGGGGTAGAGAACCTGTGGCCTCCAGGCCACATGTAGCTCTCTAGGTCCTCAAGTGTGGCCCTTTGACCAAATTCAAACTCACAGAACAAATCCCCTTAAAAAAAGGATTTGTTCTGTAAAATTTGGACTCCATCAAAAGGCCACACCCAACGACCTAGAAGACCACATATGGCCTCAAGGTCGCAGGCTCCCAACCCCTGGAGTAGATGGTCTCTGAGGTCCCTTCTGAAGTTTTACTTTTCTATGGGAGATGGAAAAGAAATCAAGGAAGAGTATCATTAGCTGATGCAGGTTTGTTTGTTTCTTCATTTAAGAAGTATTTACTGAGTTCTGTAGGTGGCTCAGAAAATAGAGCACCGGCCCTGGAGTCAGGAGAACCTGAGTTCAAATTTGGTCTCAGACACTTAATACTTACTAGCTATGTGACCTTGGACGAGTCACTTAACTCCAATTGCCCTGCCCTCCCCCATCCAAAAAGCCAAAGAGCCAAAAAAGAAGCATTTATTTCCTCTCTCTCATTTCCCCATCCCTCAATGAAAAAGAAAAGGAAACCTAAGGCTTTGTAACAAATATGCTCAGTCAAACAAAACAAATTCCCACAGTGGTCATGTCCAAAATTCTGTTTCTTGAAACCATACCCTCTGTGTCAGGAGCAGGTTTTGTGTGTGTGTGTGTATGTGTGTGTTTTAAAGGAGCTGAGAGACTGAACTGACCTTCCCTCAATCCCTCCACAACTCATCCCCATTCCTCAGGAGAATCAGGCTGGTGAATGAATGAACAGGCAGTGTCAGTGATGAGCCTAGCTAGCTAGGTCTTTCCCCTCGAATGGACTGGAGGTGGCAGATGGACAGCCACTGGGGCTGGCCGAGAAAGTGGATGGTTGACTGCGGTATATCAAGAGGGACAGACTGAAACAGTGCTTAGAAGACTCAAGCTGAGATGTCTAGTACGGGAGGAGATGACTGTTGGGGGCAGGGTCCCTTGTCCACAGCAGCCAGAGTTGACCAGTTAGGGAATAAATCCAAGCATCTTTCAGGGAAGGCAGAGCGAATGGCTACAACCAGTCAGGGAAATTTGTATCCAGGTGTGGGAGATTGTCTGTTGTCCTACAGAAGGAAATACAGATGCTAAGGAGGAAAAACAGCAGGCTCATTTGTGGATAACTCAAGTGTGGGGTTGAGGGGGAAGGGCGTAGGCCATTTTTCTTTTAGACTATTTCTATGTGTGGCACAAGTGACATCTAGTGGTCAAAGCATACATAACAGGTCCCATTTTACCATGAGGCACAATAACAGAGTATACTGATTTTAGGTGAGGAAGAGAGAGAGCCCCAAGTGGTTTCATATACATTTAGCCAGAGGCAAGTGGTGAAGAGAAAAGAACACCAGGAGTCAAGGGACCTGAATTCAAATCCTAATTTTGCTCTTTTTTTTTTTTTTTTTTACTGTGTGTGCTCTTGGACAAGTCATTCAACTCCCAAAGCTTCAGTCTCCTCCTCTGTAAAATGAAGACACTGGACTTCCAAATGAGGAGATTTGTTCTGTGAAGTTTGGATTCAAAGGGCCGCCCTTGAGGACCTAGAGGGCTACGTGTCACCTCGAGGCAGCAGGTTCCCCACCCCTGGACTAGATGATGCTTACAGTCTAGTCCACCTTTATATCTTATGATCTTCCCAAACAACCCTGTAAGGAGATGGTAGACGCATTATCATCCACATTTCAAGGATGAGGGAAATGAGACCCGGAGTTGTTTAGTGACTTGTCGGAAATCACACGACCAGTAAGTGGAAGAGTTTGGACTTGGACCCAAGTCTCCCAACTCAATGCCTCAGGGAACATAAATAGGAGAGGTGTAGCCACCTGCCTCTGGGAGTGAGGGTTACAGCATTCCACATCAGGCAGAGGAGTTTGGTTTTAATGAGAAAATGAAGGGGAAGAACCATTGTAGATTCTTGAGCAAGGAATTGATACCCTGAAAGCAAAGTTTTAGAGCAATAGAAAGTTATCTAGGCTTGCTGATGCCTTTCCTTCATTATCTCAGCAGATCCATACAATAACCCTAAACCTAGAGCCTTTTAGCCCCAACCCCCTCATTTTACAGATGAAGAAACTGAGGCCTAAAATTCCAGGAATTTCCTAAAGTCACAAGGTCGTACTTGGTAGAGACTGGATATGAACCCACATTCCAGAGCAAAATGTTCTTTCCTCTTGTGTCCACTCTGTGACATAGATGCTCCTATTCCACTTTACAAATGAAAAACAAAAACAGGCTAAGAAAGATTAAGTCACTTGCCCAGGATCACATAGCCAGTAAGTATCTGATTACAACCCAGCCTTTATTAGACTTCAAATCCAACACTACCTGCTATGCCACGTTGCCTCTCAGATAGCTTAGTGTGGGTAGAAGAGATTGGCTGGGTAAGGCCCAAAAGCCAGAAGAACAATGAGGGATTGTACTGCAGTAATAAAGGCATGGCATAATAAATTTCATTAGTAGGAATAGAAAGTCAGGAACAAATCAATAGGCATGTCAGGACTTGATGAGAGACTAAATAGAAGAAATGAAGGAAAAAAAAGTATCCAAAAGGAGCTGGAGATCTCTGGCCAGAGCCTAAGAGGGTTGCTGCTGACAGAAAGGGGTAGGTTTGGAAAGAGATCCAACTTGCAAGGAAAATCCGTTCAATTCAAATCAGTGAGAATTTATTAAGCTCTAAGCATATGCAAGGGATAGAACTAAAATGGTAGGGATAGCAAAGACAAAAACCTAAGCTGACCAAAAAGGAAACAGTCCTTAAGTTCAAGGAATTTACCTTCTGTTGTAGATGGAGGAGGGAGGAGACAGAATATAAAGAAATACAGAAACAGCTTTGGATTTGGAGTCAGAGAGCCCAGTTCCCTGTCTAGGCTTCTTGTCATTTACTACCTACGTGACCTTGGACAAATTCTTTAACCTCCCTGGTTCTCAGTTTCCTCATCAGCAAAAATTAAGTAGTGGGACAGATTAAATGATCCCTAAAGGCCCTTCCAGCTCTAAATATTTTGGTGTTTGGACATATTAGAAGTGACAGTGGGACATCTAGATTAGAGGTTTTTAAGCTTAATTTTTTGTGAATACCTTTGACATCTGGTGAAACCCAGACACCTCTTTTAGAATGATGTTCTTTAATGCATAAAATCTATTTCACACATATTTCATTTCATTAATATTATAATTATACATAATTACAAAGGAAACCAATTGTATTGATATACAGTTATCAAAAAATTATTTTTAAGTTCTCAGATCTCAGGTTAAGAGTCTCTGATATGGGGGTGGCTAGGTGGCACAGTGAATAGAGCACCAGCCCTGGAGTCAGGAGGACCTGAATTCAAATCTGGCCTCAGACACTTAACACAAAAACTAGCCGTGTGACCTTGGACAAGTCACTTAACCCCAAATGCCTTCCAAAAAGCAAAAAAAAAGAGTCTCTGATCTGCCAAGACAATTCCAAAGCATTCATTAGGAAAAATGCTATCCACATCCAGAGAAAGAACTGATGTAGTCTGAATACAGATCAAAGCATACTATTTTCACTTTCTTTATTTGTGTGTGTGTGTGTGTGTGTGTGTGTGTGTTTCTTTTGGTCTGTTTCTTCTTTCACAACATGACTAATATGGAAATATGTTTTATATGCTTGTACAAATATAACCTGTATCAAATTGCTTACCATTTTAGTTGAGAGAGGGAGAGAGGGAGAAAATTTGGAACTCAACTTTTTTAATGAATGTTAAAAATTATACTTGTATGTAATTAGAAAAAAATATTATTTAAAAAATAAAAATGCTAGCTTGGGTCAAATTTAAAATAAAAAAAAGAATGATCTCGATGGATATGTTGGTAGGTAGTTAGAAAACAATTATGATTCAAAAGAGTAGTGAGTATGTGGGAGATAAAGATTTTGGGGTCATTTGCAGAGATGAATCCCTAACCAATAAAAATGGTAATAGCTAACAGTTATGGAGAGCTTTTGTCAGGCACTTTGCATTTAATCCTTATAATATACCTGGGAGGTAGATGCTGTAATCCCCATTTTACAGATAAGGAAAGGGAGGCAAACAGAGGTTATATGACTTGCCCAAGGTCATACAGTCAGTAAGTGTCTAAAACTAGATTCTTGAGTCAGAGATCTTTTAACTGCACCACCTAGCTGCCTCAAGCCAATAGAGCAATAAACAGGGATATAAAAGGGACCTGTGATTTCACTAATATGGGTAACTCCCAGGGGAAGAAACTCCCTCTACCAATCTAGGTTAGCACCTTCTCTGAAACTTGGTCTTGAAGAGTTGCCTTGAATACAGCGAGACTAAGAGTCACACAACCAGTATGTGTCAGACTCTCCTCTCTTGAATACATAGTGCCACCTGAAGTAGATGTCCCTGGGAAAAGTGAGTTCCCTATTCATTATGTCATCAAACCCTATTCATTATGTCATCAAAAGGAGGTTGGATGACCACCTGATCACCTGTCAGTAACACTGGAGAGGATTCTTGCTTCACACTAAAGTACAGGTTGAATTAGATGGTTTGGGAAGGTTTCAAATTTTAAGATTCTATGATTGATCGACATAAAGACCTTTGTTGAAGCAAAGAAGAGTGTATGAACTAATTGATTGTAGACACAAGAGCAGAGAGCTAAAGACTGAGCCTTGAGGGATGTGCACAATTAGAGGGTGGAGTGGCAAAGAGGGAAAAAAGTGGCAAAGAAGGAGCATTTGACTAGAACAGGAAAAAAGTAGTTTCACATAAGCCAAGGGAGAAGAGAGTTTCAAGGAAAAAGTGAATAGTCATCATTGTTAAATGTTTAAAGGAGGATAAGGAGAACAAAAATGAAAGAAAGGTCATTCCTTGGGTATGACAACTAAAAAACTATCATATTAGTTCTCTGCTTTGCAAGTTGTTTTGTTTTCATTTTACTGTTATTTTCACTCTAATGTCATATTTACTCTCATGCCACAAGCTTTTGTTTCTTCTGGAATATCTTTTTCTTTTGAGCAGCTCCTCCTCTGGTTTAGGAAAATTTGTTCCTTTTCATCAGTATTTCTTTTTTTTTTCTTTTTTTTGAGAATTTTATTTATTTTTATTTTTTATTTTTTTATTTTTTTAAATTTTTATTTATTTTCTTGGTTACATCATTCATTTCCACAAGGTTTTGAGTTACAAATTTTCTCCCCTTTTTGTCGCTACCCCCCAGCCCAGAACATTAATCCCACTGTAAGACCCCTCCCACAATCTGTTCCCTTTTATGCCCTCCTCCAATAGCTAGCAGGGCAGGGAGCTCCTCCCTGCCCCCGTCCTTGTATGTATTATTTCCCAGTTGCATTTGATTGTATAGCTTT
>JAQQSW010016231.1:0-11721 GCA_028646575.1 Pseudocheirus occidentalis | reverse complement strand
GTGATTCTTGGTTTTAATCCTAGCTCCCTTGATCTCCAGAATATCATATTCCAGGCCCTTTGATCCCTCAGTGGACAAGCTGCCAGATCCTGGGTTGTCCTAATTGTGTTTCCACAGTATTCAAATTGCTTCCTCTTGACAACTTGTAATATTTTCTCCTTGATCTGGGGACTCCAGAACCTGGCTATAATATTCCTAGGAGTTTTCTTTTGGGGATCTTTTTCAAGAGGTGATTGGTGAATTCTTTCAAGTTCTATTTTACCCTCTGATTGTAAAACATCAGGGCAATTTTCCTTGAGAATTTCATGAAGGATGCTTTCTAAGTTCTTTTTTTGATCATGGCTTTCAGGTAGCCTAGTAATTTTTAAATTTTCTCTCCTGGATCTATTTTCCAGGTCAGTGGTTTTTTTCAAGGAGATATTTCACATTGCCTTCTATTTTTCATTTGTTTGGATCTGTTTAACAGTATCTTGATTTCTCATAAAGTCATTTGCTTCTATTTGCTCCACTCTAATTCTGAAGGAATTATTCTCTTCAGAAAGCTTTTGAGATTCTTTTTCCATCTGACAAATTTGACTTTTAAAGGCATTCTTCTCCTCACTGGCTTTTTGGACCTCTTTTGTCATGTGAGTTAATCTATTTTTTAAGGTGTTATTTTCTTCAGTCAAGTTGTTGACTCTCTTTTCATGATTTTCTTCATCATTCTCATTTCTCTTCCCAATTTTTCCAACACTTCTCTTATTTAGTTTTCAAAGTCCTTCTTAAGTTGATCTGTGGCTTGTAGACAATCTTCATGTTTCTTGGAAGCATTTGTTGTGGAAGTTCTGACTGTGTTGTCTTCCTCCCATTCCATGCTTTGATCACTTTTGTCCCCAAAACGGGGAGACAAAAGGCCTGCTCATGTTGCCAGTCAATTACTTGATTTTTTAGCTCTGGGAACTCTGCTTCCAGAGAGGAGAGCTCTGTCCTAAATCACTGAGGTTTTCACAGCTGCCAGAGTTATTTGGAGGGCACTGTTTTGGTTTGTTTTTGCCACCCCCACCTGCTTTGGCTCACTCAAAACATACCCCAGGACCACCACCTAAGACCATGATCCAGATCTGGGCCATTCAACACAAGAGCACTTAGCCTCTGAAGGATTTCTTGGCCCCCTTGCAGTCTGCAGGCCAGGAGCTCTGAAGCAGCCACATGGAGGTAGCTGCAGGGCTGCCACTTCTGCCTCTTCCTTGACCTTGAGGCAGTTCTGCCAGACTGCTTTTCTTCCCCCAGATTTATCTGAGTTCCGCTGACCTTTCACTTAGTCCTTGTTTCTTATGGCTTGATAATTCTGGAAACTGCTACAGCTGCCACTGGTCCACTCTCCTGAAGGCTCCAGGTGTGGCTCATCCTGGCCACCTGGGGTCAAACTGTGGTTTCAGGCTGGGCTGGTTTTGGCTCCCAGCATCCTGAGATGAGCACTTCCTGCCAAGCTGCCTTCAGCAGGAGATAGGTTTTTCTGTATTTTTTGTGTGAGTTTTGGAGCCCTAAAATTTGTTTAGAGTCATATTTTATGGGCATTTGAGGTGGCTATGTAGGAGCATAGAAATGTAAAGTACTTTGGAAGTAGGAGGAAGTAACTGATGGGGGAGATCAGGAAATGCTTCATACAGAAATATCCAAGATCAAATATGGCCTTCAAAATATGGCCACCCTCCTAGGTGACTCTGGGCAATTTATTTAATCTGAATTTGGTTCATGCAACATTCTGGGACTTATCTACTAAGACATACAGGTTCCTATCTGTATTGGTAGAAGAAGTTCCCATGTGGCAAAGTTCTTTATAAGGATGAATTCCCAGAACCCTCCTGTATTTTCACATTGCAGTTCAATACAGAACTACCTATGTGTAAGACCTTGGAAATACAAAGACAGTAAATAGTACCTGCCCACAAGGAATTTATATTCTACTGGTAGGATACATCATAGACATATTCATTGTATCATACTTAAGCTACAGAATTGATGATTCCATTCCCTAATAGCCCAGTGGGGGCTGAAAATCACTTACTCAGATTTTATCATTGGAATTTTTAACATCTGAAAAAAATTAACACACATCTTCATGATGACATTTTAGATTGTTTCAGGCTAGATCTCACAGTGCCTGTACAAAGTAATCATGTGTTAATCAAAGTTATGTGACTGAAATTCAGCTTGATTGAAACAGGATGGACAGAATCCATTAAAGTATAAGGCATATTAATAAGTTCTTACAGAAATGTCATGCTTTGTCGTGTTGACTGCCAACAGCTAAGCCTTCACAAACCTCTGTGGAATAGATTTGGAGTCAGAAACATATGAATTCAAATTTTACTTCAAAGTCTAAAGTTTGGACATTTGCTAGCTAGCAATACTGAACTAGTCATTTAAACCCTTTGTGCCTTAATTTCCTAATCTGTAAAATAAGGAAGGTTGGAGTTTCTCACTTCTGTGGTCTCTTCTAGCTCCAAATTTATGATCTCACAATCCCATAAAGCACTGTATAGTGCAGGGATAAGAGCACCAGACTTGTAAAAACTGCATACAAGTGTCAGTTATGATCGTTACTAGTTATGTAACAGCCCAAAAGTCACTTCAGTTGTCTACACCTCAGACTCTTCATCTGGGTGGTCTGTCTATAATACTTGCACAATGTAAGAGTCCAAGTTGAAGGATTTTCTATAGATTATGAGGTACAATATATGCTCCTCCATATACTAGTGACATACTGGTTGCAACTAACTCTGGGTCACTGTAGAGCCTTCAGGATGAGATCCACAGCTGCCCACAAGAGTCTGACCTGACAATCCACTCAACAAAAACCAAGTGGATAAAGAATACCTACTTTTTAAACTGTGATATGAATGGAAAACCCATAGTATTCACACACACACACACACACACACACACCTTGGACAGACTAAAAACAGACCATCAGTTATGCTCAGAATTGAGTAGGAGAAATGGTGGATTAAGCTGCCTTTGAGAAACATCAAAATTTTTTTAATGACCCCATTCTTCTCTGTGAAACAATGGCCCATCTCCTTAATACCAATATTCTTCTGGTGTTATTATGTACCTGTGTGTCATGGAACACCTAGACTCAGAAAATTTGAAAATAAATATTAGCCAAAGGGTACAGGAGAGGCTCCTCGTGGGTGTGCTTAGGCTTCCATGCATTACAAATAAGTTAGGAAAGCAAAATAAAATATGACAACCTCTGATGTGATCAAGAAATATATGAATGGGAAAAAATGAGCTGGTCATGTGGCACGAGTGACTAGCACAGTGATTGCACAGAGGCAGTTAGATAGTGGTTAGAGCATTGGACCTGGAGTCAGAAAGACCCAAGTTCAAATATGATCTCACACATTTATTAGCTCTGTGACTCTGAACAAATCATATAAGCTCTATTGGCCTCAGTTTCCTCAGCTGTAAAATTTTACATTTCCTCAAATGTAAAATAACAGAACCCCCTTCCTGAGGTTGTTGTGAGGATCCAATGAGGTAATAATTGTGACGTCCTGCATATAGTAGGAGCTTCATATATGTTAGCTATTATTATGTATTTATTATTATGCATTTAATATATAAATTTTTGTTCATTGTTTGATTGGACAGCTTGTGTGCTTTGATAGCATCCTCCTGAGGTAGAGAAAGGGAGAGCTCCAGTAAACTGGTCTCCATTCCATGGTAGACTTACAGAAAGACGTCAAACAGGATAGGCAAGTATGGATTGTTTTGCAATCTTTGCCATGAAAGGGGTTTCCAGAATAGATGATATCACAGACCCCTGGACGATCTGAGTTCTTAAAAAAGCATTTGTACTCTTTGCATAATGGCGACACTATGACAAGCAGCTTAACTTGGACTCAGAATTTCCCGAGTTCCAATCCTGCCTTAGACACTTGACCCTGGGCAAGTCACTTTTGCTTTCAGGACCTCATTTGTAAAATTAAGGAGTTGGATTCAGTGTCCTCTGAGATGTTTTCCAACCCTCGATCTATGATTCTGTGGAAACCCACCTTACAAACCATAATAACAGACAAACCATACAAACCTCTTGACTATTACTTTAAGCTCCTTTGTTGTTATTCAGTTGTTTCAGTCATGTTCAACTCTTCAGACCCCATTTGGGGTTTTCTTGGCAAAGACACTGGAATGATTTGCCATTTCCTTCAACTCATTTTAGAGATGAGGAAACTGAGGCAGATAGGGTAAAGTGACTTGCCCAGGGTCTCACAACTAGTAACTGTCTGAGGTGTAATTTGAACTTAGGTCTTTCTGACTTCAGGTCCAGTGCTTTGGCAACTGTACCACCTAGCTGTGTGAACTCCTGTACTTGACATGTAAAACTCTTCACAAGCTGGACCCTTCCTACTTTTTCTGTCTTCTCACGTTTTGCTCCCTATCCTCACACTCTGCTGTCCTGTATACCTGGTATGTCCTCCTTGGTTACCTCTACTTTTCCAAATCTACAGTTTCCTTCAAAAATCAGCTTAAACAGCACTGTCATGGAACATTTCCAAGCCCCCAAGCTTCTAGTGTCCCAAATCCCAAAACTATCTTATATTCATTTTTATATACTTTGTATATTTTCATATGTCCATATGTTTTGAGTGTAAGCAGGCTTTTTTTTTCATTTTTTTCTTTGTATCCTCAATACCTGGTACATTGTAGGGGGCTATTAAATGCTTGTTGATTGGCTGAACTGTTATGTTTATTTTTTCCCAAGCACTTTGTTATCCTTAAAATAAGCCACGATTTTCAATTCAGCAAATGTTTGCAAAGTGCCAGTTAAGTGCAGGAGGCTGTGTAGATTAGAATATGAGATGCTTAGGTCTGGTCCATGACCTCAAGGAGCTTATGATCTAGTTATGGGAGCACCATCAGCAGGACACATTCATAGTGTTCTTTTTTTGTTTCTTGGGGTCATGTGATCTGTTAAATTTGGTTTCTACAATTTTTCTTATTTTTTTTTCTATCTTTGTTGCTTCCATTTCTTTTGCTGTTGTTATTGGAAAACTGTGATCTAACCTTCTCTAGGTAGTTTCTGTGGTGAACAAGAATGAAATAAGTAATGATTTCCATGAAAATGTATGTATCTTGCAAATATGAGTGTGTAGCTTATAGAATTGAGTCTGAAGACAGTGTTCCAGGAAGGAATTTGCCCCACTTCGAGCAAAGTTTAAAAAAAAATAAGCTTTCTGTCCTCAATATGGGAAGAATTAACTTTCAAAGCATGCTATTTAACTAGGAGTGAGACAGCATGAATAAAGAATAGCACCTTCAAGTCTGAGGACCAGTTTTCAAATTCTGTCTTTGAAACTTACTGCCAGCATCACACTGGACAAATCATTATATCTCCAGGATTCAGCTTCCATAACCATAAAAGAGTAGGTTGGAGTGGGTAGCCTGAAGTTCCTCTTACCTCTTAATTTATTCTAAGGTATCCTCTTAAGATATAAAGGGGAAAAATGCAGCTCCTCTTGGTCACAATATCATTGGCCTGGTAGGGCTGTCCTTACTTCTGACTGTGCTCTGAAATCTTAAAACTTGTTCTAAGGCCAGATCCATCAAGAATCACAGAATTCCTTTCAAAGTTAAGTACTTGGTCTTTGTCTTAGCCTAGTCAGTCCTTTTCTTCCCCAGCTTTTGATGTTCCTGGACCAGATTTTCTGTTTGATTTTCCTAGCACTTGATTCTAAGTGAAAATGAAAATGCAAGTGGGAAGATAATTTTTCCAACCACCTTGTTTTCTTATGTTTTTTTTCCTCCTCTATGAAGGAGAATTTAATTCTCTTACTTTTTGACCATTTTTGACATTTCATCTTTAAAGACCTCCAGGACCTCGGACAGTTCCATGGTGGCAGATTTGCAGAAATTCACCCTTTGGAACTGAACATACCAAATGTATGATATACTTTCAAATAATACAAGCTATTGCGGTAGCAATTAATTGCTTAATGTACAGTTCCTCTTTTCTATTCTTTGTATAGGGAAAAACTCATGTTTTATGGTGTTGTTCAACTGAAGATTAACTAAAGACTAAGAAAAAAAGAATTTTTCCTTAAAATAAAAAGGAAATAATCAAAATGCAAAAGGAAAAAAAAAGAACACATAACACCCCAGATTCTAGTTCTAGTTTTGCCATCAACTACTTATGTCACTTTAGGCAAATCATATTCTCTGACAAGTATGGAGAATAGACAGAGAGGAAAGTTTGGTTTAATGTAAGGGAAAGTTCCTTACAAATTAGAGCTATTCCAAAGTGAAATGGGATGCTTGGGATTGGGGGTGGTGGTAATTAAGGGGTGGAGAGAGAGATAGTGAAATCTATCACACTGCAGCATGTGAAAGCTGAGGCTCTTAGGTTAAGTGACTTACCCAAGGTCATATGGGCAATAAATGTCAGAAGTAAAATTTGAACTCAGGTCCTCTGATTCATACTTAAAACTTTCCACATTTGTTTTCTCTCCCATTAGAATATGAGCTCCTTGGGTGGAGGAATTGCACTGATTATAATTTGTATCCCTAGTGCATTGCATATAGTAAATGTTTAATAAATGCTTTTCATTCATTCATTCATTTGGACTAAATTCAGTGATATTTCCATTGTAACACCCCCTCTATCATACAGGAAATTGGTGACAGGGCTAGAATTGAAACCCGGGTTGTCGGCTTTTGAATCCTATATCCTTTCCATTGAATCAGTATGGTATGAGATACAGTGAGAGTGGCATGTCTTCCCTCTATGTCTGTTCTGCTAATCCATTACACACGGGTGAGTCATGTTTCCAATTATCTATTGCCATTTTCTTCCAGAGACTGAAAATAGTTTTGACTACATTAATTTGGCTGCTTTGGGTGATTGCTGACATCCCTTGTAACCTCAGTGGAATGACCTAATTTGCTGCACCTTATGTCCTGGACACTAGAAATGCCATGCTGTTAATTCAACTCAAAGTAGTGAATATTGCATTTGTTGGGGGAGGCAGGATAGAATATTGGATAGAATGCAGAACGTACCATCAAGAGAGACTTGGGTTCAGTCCTGCCTGGGATTTTCATGAGCTGTGAGATCATGAGTAAATCACTTAATCTCTTTGATCTCGATTTCTCCAAGTGTAAGTTGGGGGTGGTAATAATCCTTTTAGTATCTATTTTGCAGTGTTGTTGTGAGGATCTGTATCGAGAGATGGGAGGAGCTTTAAAGGCCTTCTGGTCCCATCTCTTCATACAGGAGGAAAACTTATGCCCCAGGAAGTAAAGGGACTTGTCTAAGGTTACCCAGGTAGTAATTGGTACAGCTAGGATTAGAGCTCAGATTCTAAGACTATATATAGTAGTATATTTCATAATATATTAATATAATCTATAGTATGTAGATTGCATAAAATTTATGTATAACATATATAAATTCTATAAAATATATATTTTGGGGGGATGTTAAGAAAATGTACCTTCTTCCATTCTTTCAACTGCCCATTATGCTTCAAATAAAATCAGTAATATAAAGTGCTTTTGCAAACTTTAAAGTACTAGAGGAATGTCAGTCATCATTATGAATCACTTGTGTAATTCCTTCTTCTTTCATGGTTTCTGTCCCCCTTTTCCTAGTGCATTTCAAACTAGGCTACTGGACTTGGTCTCTCTTTAATTTCCTCTAGTACGCATTGCCATTCTTTGCAACATTTTCTATTAGGTAATTTAAAACAATAAGAATGTAAGCTTCTTGAGGGCAAGACTGTTTGATTTGTATCCTTGAATCTCTGGCACTGAACTAATCTGTAGTAGTTGCTTAGTACTTGTTAGTTAATCAATTGCACTATTCTTATAAGACTCATTTCTTGCAGGAATTCTTGGTGTTCTACCACTGTCACTCTTGTTCTCAGATCCTAGGCCAAGAATATCCATCTCTGGGGCTTATTGTGGGATGTCTGCATAGCCTAACCTTGACCAGAGTCTAGTGTCCAGGCTCAGGCCTTGGACATATGCACAGATACAGAGGAAAAAACAAAGAAAAATTTTAAAAGATCCCAAGTCTATGGTGAAGATTGTCTTTTCAAGGTCTGACACAAACAGCTGAGTCATCCCAAATCAATCAATTCATCCCACATAGATTAGATTGGAAAAGATAGGCTACAGTTCAAGGAAGTATTTCTGGGGTTAGTCTTCCAGCATGTCTATGCTTCCCCTAGTAAGATACTATTAAGAGTTTCAAACAACTGCTCACCGTCATTTAAGTTCATCCCACTGATACAGAAGGCAGTGTAGTACTATGGAATGAGTACCAATTCATGAATCAGGGACCTAGGGTTCAAATAGCAACTATTCCTATGACCTTGTGCAAATCAAAAGGCCACACCCAAGGACCTAGAAGGCTACATATGGTTTTGAGGCCCTAGGTTCCCCAGTCCTACTCTAAGACTACACATCCCTTCATGAACCATTAGTTCAGGAGATAAAGGAGTCAAGAAGCTCTGGTATACTCCTGACCCCAGAAAAAAAGTATTAAGAAAACATCCCTTTCTCCATTGAAAGTTGGGGGGGATATGGGTATGGAATATTTTCTTTGTCTCTCTATGTCTCTGTCTCTCCATCTCATTGTGGTGTATGTATTATGTGGAGTATATATTCTATATCGTACATGTATGCATATATGTATGTGTATAGAGAAAGAGAAGGAAAGAGAGGGGAGAGAAAGGGAGAGGAGTCCAGAAAGAGGGATAGAGGGAGGAAGAGAATATTCTAAGTTTAAATTGCTTAGACTTAAAAACCTAGTATCATACTTGTCTCTTCGGTCTACTTTGTGTCTGATCATTTTAATTGGGTGGTTGTAGGAGAGATTGTTATTCAGGTATAAATTAGACTAGATGGCCTTGGAGGTCCCTTCTTTCTCTGACATCCTCCAATTCTGTAATTGCCTGATTGTGACATACTGTTTCAGAAAAGAGCTTTTTCTCTCTGGACTTTATGCCACAGCCCTTTTGAGGTTCTGATTCTCTCAGCTGGATTGCTCCAATTTCATTTTCCCCATGCTCCTAAAATAAGGACTAAAAAGTACTTCTCTCAAGTGTTCCTTGAACTAGCCAGTCAACAAGCATTTACCAGATGTCTCCTTTCTATTAGTCCCCATATTGAGGTTTAATTAACTGGGTGCAAATATTTTCACTGATTTCCCCTTGTAAGTCAGCACATCTATGATGATAGGTTTTATTGCTTTTCAAGAAAATCTAGTATGCATGGCACTTAGAGCAGCCCCTCTCCCAAGGTGTAAGATACTATTTGGATATCTATTTGTTCAGAACCAAAGCTTGTGAACCACCACTGATGCATTCATTTTACCAGCCAGCCCAAAGATATATTGCTTCAAACCAAAGGCATTTAATCAAATAGCATAGCTAATAAACATCAAGAGAATACTTTGTCCTCAAGGTTTGGAAAGTACTTGGCCATGTATTGTCATACCACCAAGGATAGAGTGTATGCACACACACAAATGTGTACCCATGGACCATGCATGTAGAGAACATATGTGACCATTAAGAGAATATCAGAAACCCCCATGGACAGAGTAATTCTATGACATTGATAAAAGTCTAGTGATATCAGTGTGTTGTTCCCTTCTGCCCTCTTTTGGCCATTACGTGATCTTTTGTCTCATGGTTTCACTTGGTATTATTCCCTACTACCGACTTCTGGAATTCATCTCTTCAGGACTACTTGCTGACCTTTTCAGTTCCCATGACTAGGAGCTTTCTCTCTCTCTCTCTCTCTCTCTCTCTCTCTCTCTCTCTCTCTCTCTCTCTCTCTCTCTCTCTCTCTCTCTTCCTGTCTTGCTCTCATAGATTTTTAATTATAGCTAGAGATGATGAACTACCATAATCTTATAAGGATGTTGTCAAACAAAACCCAGTCTACAATAAATTATTTCCTTCTTAATATTCTATGTGTGTGTGGCCAAATAATAGTCCATTATCCCAGACCACTATATAATTTAGGGATAGAAATTCCCAAAATCCTTTCTAGTTTGGTACGCATGTGAATCAGAGTCAGAATAAAAGCTAAATTAAGAAGGGAAGGCCATTATTTTTTTACTTTCATAGTATGCATGCCTTCCTCTTTTGTGTATATCTATCACCAGCTAAAGCCCCTGCCTTTGGCATGAGATTTTAGTGAACTTTGAAACTCTTCATTTTTCATAAAAACTTGCCTTTACAAACCAAAATATTATGGATCTTAATATTTTATAAACGAGTAGTTCTCCATTATATTAATTAATAAACTCTCAGTGATATGTTCCCATGACACTTAAAATGTATCTATAGTTATGAAAATGTATTCATCACGTTACTTCTGGGACAGATTAGCTGACCTTTGAAACATTTATTTCCTGGTTTTGTGTATAAGATAAAAATATGTGAGTGAAATTACACAGCTTAATTATGTTTTTAATTGACTTGTTTATTTATTTTAGTTTACAAGATTCAGTTCCAGAATCACTTGAGTTTCAGATTTTCTCCACTCACTTCTTCCCCTGCCATGGTGGCATATAATCATATATAGGATCTGCAAACACTTTCACATTGTACAATAGTCTGGTTGTATAGAAACATTGTAACCAATGGAGTGAACAATGGGGAAAAAAAAAGAAACAAAACCAAACATGGAAAAGAATGATAGCATATATTGCTTCAGTCTCCATTTAAACTCTGGTCATTCTAGATCTTTCTCTGAATGTAGATATCGCCTTCCATTCAGAGACTTGTAGAGTTGGCTTTTAACTGTGTGTTGCTGAGAAGAGTCCAGTTTATCAAGGCTGGTCATCACACATATGATGTGTCTGTGACTGTGTACAAATTTTTCCTGGTCCTGCTCTTCTCACTTAGCATCAATTTGTATAAGCCTCTCCAGGTAATTATGAAGTCCATCTCTTTCCCATTTCATACAGCACAACAGTATTCCATTACATTCATATACCACAACTTGTTCAGCCATTCCCCAATTGATGGGCATCCCCTAAATTTCCAGTTTTTTGCCACCACAAAGAGAGCTGCAATAAATATTTTTGTACATATGGGTCCTTTTCCCACTTCTATGATCTCTTTGGGATACAACCCGAAGAGTGGTATTACGGGGTCAAAGGGTGTGTAATTATTTATAGCCCTTTGGGCATAGTTCCAGATTGCTCTCCAGAATGCTTGTTATCAATTCACAGCTCCACCAATAATGCATTAGAGTTTCAATTTTTCCACATCTTTTCCCTCACTTGTCATTTTCCTGTTTTGTTATCTTAGCCAATCTGACTGGTCAGATGTGGTACCTCAAAGTTGTTTTGATTTGCGTTTCTCAAATCAATAGTGATTTAGAACATTTTTCCATATGCTTAAAGATGTCTTTAATTTCTACCTCTGAAAATTGCCTATTCATATCCTTTGACCATTTATCAATTGGGGAATGACTTGTATTCTTATAAATTTTACTTAATTACCTGTATATTTTAAAAGTGAGGCCTTTATCAGAGATACTATTTGTAAATATTCTTTCCCAATTTCCAACTTCCCTCTAAATCTTGGTTACATTGGCTTTGTTTGTACAGAAACTTTTCAATTTAATGTAATCAAGATTATCCGTTTTGCATTTTATAATGCTCTCTAACTCTTCTTTGGTCATAAAGTCTTCCCTAATCCATAAATCTGA
>JAQQSW010016230.1:0-11721 GCA_028646575.1 Pseudocheirus occidentalis | reverse complement strand
ATATAATATTGTGAACTGTTGAAACTGTGAACATTGTACTGAATAAAGATTTGTAACAGAATAAACAGAGTGTTCACTAATACTGTGTAATCTGAATCTTAAAAGCTCTTCACAGTAGCATTCTCTCAGGAATCTACTGCTGATTGGCTTTACACATGTCCTTCACATTTGTTGATTACAGGACTCTAGTAAGGCTAGCCAAAACAATATTCCAACTACAAAATGAAGTGGGAATGGTTAGATAGCAATTATTCAAAAAGCAATCCAGGTGTTTTAGTGGACTGATATTCAGTGAGAGTTATACGAACATACAGAGCTAGGCATATTTATCCTGGAAAAGACAAGATTAGTGATATCTCTCATTCTCTGAAAAGTTATTGTATGAAAGGAAGGTATACACTCACTCAGCTTGACCCCAGTGGGCAGGCCCAAAGGCAATGGGTGAACATTGCAAAGAAATAAATTTAAGCTTGATGTAAGGATAAAGTTCCTAATAATTAATAATGTCCAAAAGTTGAATGGGCAGCCTAGAAAGGTGGTGAGTTCCTTATCCTTGGAAGTCTTCTGGAACTGGCTAGAGGACCACATGGCAAGTAATATTACAATGTGGATTCCTGGGTCTGACTTTTACTAAATGGTCACTGTGGTCTCTTCTAACTCTCAAATTCTGACTATTAATATTATTACTGTAGCTTTAAGAAGGAATGTAATAATGGGGAAAGGGAGAATTTAACTGTTAATTTGTAGTGAGTTAGCTTGTTATGGGTGGCCAGAAACTGTATGATGCACAGTAAGAACTGAGAACTTTTTTCCTAAGAGATTGATGAAGAATCTGAAGAGTCATTTTAAGAGAATGTAGTTGTATCAATTATTCTATGGGGAAGATATTTTGAAGAAAATTTGTCATCCTGAAAGCTTTACAATTTAATGAGAGAGACAACATGCACATATATATATATGCAAGATAAATTGAAATTTATCAATTGAGGGAAGGCACTAGAATTAAGAAAGATTGGGAAAATCTCCCTGTAGAAGTTAAAGATTTAGCTGGGACTTAAGGAAGCCAGAAGATAGCTAAGAGAAGGTAGAACATTCCAGGCATGGAGAATCACCAGTGAAAATTCTTGGCAGCTAGAAGGCACCAAGTGACTAAAATGCTGGACTCTGAGTCAAGAAGACCTGAGTTCAAATCCTGATTGCAACATATACTTGCTGTATGATGCTAGGCAAATGACTTAAATTCTATCTTTTCAGTTTCCTCATTTGTATGATGTGAACACTAACAGTGCCTTCTCAATAGAGTTGTTGTGAGGATAAAATTAGATTATATATACATATGTATGTATGTATGTATGTATGTATGTATGTGAAGCACTTTGCAAACTATAAAGTACTATATAAATACTAACTATTGCCCAGTGCTCAGCACAGTGCCTAACACTTAGCCAATGCTTAAACGTTTGTTGTTGACCTACTGATGTAAAGAGCTGGATTACTGAACTACTGTTTTAATATCTGTGAACAACTCAAAAGTGACAGCCTGTAACTAAAGGTGATGCTGGCAATGGTTTTATTTTAAATTGTTGAAACAGATATGTTTTTGCATTATCTGATTGATATGTGATTTTACTGTTCATCATGGCTATTCAATTCATTCCATAATTTCTGTATAGGTAAACACCCAGAATATTTTCAGAATAAGAACTCCCATTGCAATCTTACAACATTTCTGCCCTGTTGTCCTGGAGCTGTTTCCTAGCATTTCCCAACCAATGCTCAGTGTGTTCTCTATCCCTAGCAAATAAAGGCAGACTGATTACTTTTGCCAGCTGTACTTATTACTACCAGTCAGCCAATACATTAAACAGAAAGTAACTAATAATTCTAAAATGAATGTGCATTATATCTAATACTTAATAAATGGCAACAACATTTTCACATCCTCTATGGGTTCCTTCCCTTTCATTCTGAATGCTATAGTCAACTAGAGGTAGCTCACTGGATACCTCCTGTGATCTAGTGCAAATGCCGTTAGTGATACTGGGTCTTCATCCAGGTCATGCCTGCTAAAGTTAGTGGCCCCATGGGCTCTGTCTTGGCTCTCTTCTTCTTTCCTCTTATATTATTTCATTTGATAATCTCATCAGTTCTCATAGTTTCAATTATTACCTCTATGTTGATGATTCTCTGATCTATTTATCCAGTCCTAACCTCTCTGCTAACATCCAGACTCCATCTCAAATAGGATGTCCCATACATATTTTAATTTCGACACATCTAAAATTGTACTCATTATCTTTCTGGAAAAAACCTCCTCCACACCCAAACTTTCCTATTACTATTGTAGGTAGTACCATTGTAATCTAAGTTCACAACCTAGCGGTCACCCTTAACTCCTCACTCTCTCTACCTTTCCCTCCCATATCCAATCCACTGCCAAGGCCTATTGATCTCACCTTCCTAACATCTCTTGTATATACCCCCTTCTCTCCTCTCTTGCTATTGCCATCCAAGTGTAGGTCCCTATCCCTTTACACTGGGACTATTTTAAGAACCTGTTGGCTGAGAAGTGTAATGGTAATGGAAATTTGAAGATCTTCCGTACCCCTTAATAAGCCTAAGGGAATTTGAAGACCTCCTATTTGAGATTTTTCCCTGCCCCTAATGGGCTGAATGTAGTCACATGGAGCCTGTGGTGGGAGGAGTTTGCTGAAGGGTGGAGCAGAGCCCTCAGGAAGCTGGGAGTCAGAGCAGCCAGGTGGTGGGAGAGAGAGGATGCACCCAGGGAGATAGCTGGCCTTGTGAGGGTTGGTTTATGGGAAGTCTAAAAGGATGGTGTGGCTTTCTTCTGCATTGTGGCATATTAACTTCTATGTTGCTGTGATGAATTAGGTTTTCTAGTGTTGGGATTTGGTTTTCTGGTGTCTGAATAAATTTTTTGCTTCTGTCATCTTAAAAAAAGAAAAAGAACCTATTAGTTGGTCTCCCTGCCTTAAATCCCTCCTCACTCTAATTAATCTCCCTATACTGTAGAGATCCATGTCATCTCCCTATTCAGTCAACCCTATTGACTTCCTCTGACTTCCAGGATTAAATATAAAATCTTATTTGGCATTCAGAGCCTTTCATAACCTGCCATCCTTCTGCCTTTCCAATCTTATTTTATCTTACTACCCTCTACATAATCCGTGATCCAGTGACACTGCCTTTCTCACTTTCCTTCCACAAAAATACTGGATCTCCAGACTCCAGGCCTTTTCACCAACTGTTGCACTTGCCTGAAATACTCTCCCTCCTCATCTCTAACTTATGGCTTCCCTAGCTTCCTTCAAGTCCCAGATAAAATTTCATCTTCTATGAGCTCTTCCTAATGCCTTTTAATACTGCTGACTTCCCTTTATGGATGGTCTCCAATTTATTCTGTATGTATTTTATTTGTACATATTTTCATGCTATCTCCCCCATTAGACCACTGGCTCTTTGAAAGAAGAAACTTTGTTTTGCCTTTCTTTGTATCCATAGGGTTTGGCACAGAGTTTCACATAAAATAGGCACTAACTAAATGCTTGCTGACTTATTGACTAGTACTCTCTGCCTTTTTCACTTATCTTCTAGGGTAGTTTCAGACCTACCAGGATTCAGATTGGGTCTAGAAATGTCCTTTGTTCAAAGGAGAACCACTCTGCCGGCAACAGAGTCCCAGGAGGGTGGTGGCAGTGGCAGTGGCACTAGCAGTAGTAGTAGCAGCTGAATAAGTACTAAGGGACAGTTGGGTAGTACAATGGATAGAGCACAGACCTGGAATCAGAAAGACCTGAGTTCAAAGCTAGCCTCAGACATTTACTGATTGTGTGACCCTGGACAAGTCACTCAACCCTGTTTTCCTCAGTTTTCTCGTCAGAAAAACATACTGGAGAAGGAAATAGAAAACCACTGTGGTATCTTTGCCCAAAAAATACTCCACATGAGGCAATCAAGAGTCAGACAAGACTGAAACAACAGAAGTTGTTGCTTTTATGTAGCGCTTCAAGATGTGCAATGTTGTTCTTATTTGACCCTCAGAAGAGTCTCCCTACCTGGGAGTTACTTACTATTATTATTTGCATTTTAAAGAGAAGGAAACTGAGGCATACAGAGGTTAAATGACTTCTCCATGGTCCCACAGCTAATGTTTGAAGAAGGATTTGAACCCAGGTTTTCTGATTTTAGAGTCAGATCTCTCCCCATTGTACCACCTAGCTGGTAGAATTTGGAAGGTCCCAGTTTCTCTTGGTAATTATTAAGTTCCCTTAGAAAATGATATTTAATGTTCATAAGATCAATCAGTCAATAAGCAGTTTTTTGGCACCTGTAGTATGCTTCTTCTAGGTGCTGGGGATACAAGTTAAAAGTGAAATAGCCCATATTCTCACATCCCTACTTACATTCTATTAAAGAATATCATAGATATTAGTGGTAGAAAAGAACTGACAGGGGGCAGCTAGGTGGCACAGTGAATAGAGCACTGGCCCTGGAGTCAGGAGGACCTGAGTTCAAATCTGGCCTCTGACACTTAACACAAAAACTAGCTGTGTGACCTTGGGCAAGTCACTTAACCCCAACTTCCCTCCAAAAAGCAAAAAAAAAAAAGACCTGACAGGTCATGTAATCCAAGCCTTCCTTCCCTTTTTAATAGGTGAGGACCTGAGTCCCAGACATCTCAGTGACTTGCCAAAGATTATACAAATAGTAAGCCAAGATTCAAACTGAGGTCCTCTGATTCTCAATCTAATATCCTTTCTACTCCACCAAGATACTTCTAAAGTCTACTTAAATGCCAAGCTTCAGCCTTGATGAAAAGTCATAAGCACTTAAGAACTCTCAAGGTCAGTGATGATGAGGTAAAGGTCTTGATACTTTCCTCCATGGATTGTTTGGAATTAGACATACTGCAGAGGTCACTTCTACTCTCCTGCATTGCAGCAGAAATGCACATCAGGATTCCAGAAGAGTGCTATGGATGACATCATGCATTAGCTAGCCCTGAAAAACTCTAGCCAAAAATTAATAAGCCACATTTCGCTCTAGTGGTTACAATAATCTGAGTCTTGTCTTTCTTTATTGTCACTAAACTTAGCAACTTTTCTATGATTTTGAGCCTCATTCCTCCCCTCAAAATTCTCTGAAAAAAAGACACACACATGTGAAAATGCCTCTTCTGTTCCCTGTTTCAATACCTTGTCAGGGTGCTTTCAGATCCTAGGATTTAGCCCTCTTCATTGCTCTGGCAACATACTGACTTCCTTGAAAGCAGACAATAGGTGTGTTTATTTTCGTGTCTACATTGTACAATGTTATTAAACATCAATACAATTCTCTACATTACAATGGTTTAGATGAGAGTCACATTTATTCTTTAAGGAAGCTATAAGTCAGCCACATTAATTGGTCAACAGACATTCTCCAATGCTCCACAGAAGTCTTAGTTTCATGACTGCTGTTACTTTAAGTTAATGGGCATTAATTAACTAATTACTATGTGCCAGATGCTGGGCTAAGTACAGGGACTAGTCTTTTAGATGATTCAAGTTAAGCATCCCAAACAATTAAAAGTCTGGAAAATTAGATTTACAATTCTCATAGACATAAATTTCTTTGGAGTTTACATCAAATGGCAGGGCTTATCTATTTATTTTCTTGTTCTCCATTATTTGCTGTTAGCTTTGATAAGTTTCTATACAGAGACATGACCTGTTTAGAGTATGTAGAAGTAGCAAAAGCCTTGTTAAAAAATGTCAGCCTAGGAAATGGGGAAAAGTCTCTGTTGGTTGGTGTGAAGCCTTGGGGGAAAAGAACAATCAGAAAGGGAGTAGATAAAGAATTATAGAAAAGCTAGCTGTTGCTATCAGGGAAGGAAAGTGAGGGCAAGAGCTGAAAATTCAGGAATAGTTATATTATAGACAGGTATCCAAAGGGATACTTACTCAAGAGAGTAAAAATGATTATCATGTGTGGAAATTAACTTCATGAATTTGAAGTAATATGTTGGGGGTCAAGGGGAAAGTCCATCTTATTGTCCTTTTGGTACATGCTCTGTGTCTTCTACGGCTTGATAAAATGAATGAAATCCAATTGAATTGCCCCCTGTCAATAAGTTTCTTGTGCTTGCTTTCTCTCTCACAGGCCTCTCACAGTGTGGCTCTAAAGCACATAGCTTTTATTTGCCTCTCTTTCCCTCCTGTGTTTATAAAAGCTTTCAAAGTCCATTGAGTGGCTAAGGCAAAAATGCATTGAGGCGCCTAGCAACACCAGTGAGTTGATCAAAGGGCACCAAAGAATCTTAGGATAAGAGTCAGAAGTGACTTTAGAGGATACCCCTCCAAGCTCCTCATGTTTATTGGTGAGGAAACCAAAGCCTGAGGAGGTAAAGATCACAAGAACAGCAAGCAGCAGCTGTAGAAGCCAAACCCCGGTCTTCTGACCTCACTCAGTTCTCTTTTCATCACACTAAGTTATCTCCCAACTACCCAGGAAGATGTCTGGAGAAATGACCAAGGGAGAGACTGAGTCACTCAGAAAGGCCAGAGATCTGTCCCTTAAAGATCAAGAGAGTTCTCCAGAGGAGTCATGAAGGTTAAGCCAGTAGGAGAAGCAGGGTTATATGGGAGCCAATTCTAAGTGGCTTAGCTTATTAAGTTTTCAGTGAGAGAATTTAAACCTCAAGAAATCATCAAATCCTACAAAACAGGATTTGATTCATTGTTTTGTTAGTTTCTAAACTTAAGAAAGTGTTAATGAGGCAAATTAAACTTTAAAGTGTGGGAATATATTCCTCTACCCCTAGCTCAGTAAAAACATTTACCAGCCCATCTCTGAAGTGAAATATGTTGTCATTCCATTTTAGACAGCTGATTACTGAGCTCCCTAAATCAATTAGATTAAACTTATATAGGGGGTAGGCTTTGTTTGAGATTTTTGAAAATACCTTTCATCATACAGTATAGGCATAACTTTTGGTTCCTCTTTTCAAAGCCAATCATAAAACATTTAAATATTCTACCTATAAAGGTTCTTGAGGCTCCTTAAATTGGCCTTGTTTCTTTTTAAATTTTTCCAATTTATTTATTTATTTTTAGTTTTCAACATTCATTTTCACCAGATTTTGAGTTACAAATTTTCTTCTCCATCTTTCCCCTACCCCCACCCCAAAATAGCAAGCCTGTTGAATACCCCTTCCCCCAATCTGTTGTATCTTATATCCTCCCCCATCTCCCTCTAACTTTCTAGCAGAGCAAGATGGATTTCTATACTCCAGTGCCTGTATATTTTATTTCCCAGTTACCTGTGTAAAAAAAACATTTTTTTAAAAAAATTTGTTTTTAAAATTTTGAGTTCCAGATTTTTTTCCTTTCTTCTCTCCTTATGCACTCCCACTAGGAAGATAAGCAATTCAATATAAGTTGTACATGTATAGTTATGCAAAACATTTCCATAGTAGTTATATTGTAAAACTGTATTTCCTTCCATCCTATCCTGCCCCCCAATTATTCTGTTTTCTCCTTTGACCCTATCCCTTTTCAAAAGCATTTGCTTCTAACTACCCTATCCCCCAATCTGCCCTCTGTTCTGTCATCCCCCCTTTTATCCTCTTCCCCCCTATTTTCCTGTAGGGTAAGATACTCAATTGAGTGTGTATGTTATTCCCTCCTTAACCCAAATTCAATGAGAGTAAGATTGTCCCATTTCCTTTCACCTCCCTGCTCTTCCCCTCTATTGTAATAGTTTTCTCTTGCTTCTTTTATATGAGATAATTTAACCTGATCTATCTCTCCCTTTCTCCTTCTCCCAATACATTACTGTCTTACCTTTTAATTTTATTTTTTAGATACCATCCCTTCATATTCAACTCATCCTGTGCCCTCTGTCATGTATACATGTACATACATATGCCCACACTCACATATATATTTATATACACATACACCCTCCTATACATACATATATGTATGTATACATATATATATATATATACACACACATATGTATTCCCTTCAACTATCCTCAAATTGAGAAAAGTTTCATGAGTTACAATTATCATTTTTCCATGTAGGAATGTAAATAGTTCAACTTTAATAAGTTCCTTATGATTTCCTTTTCCTGTTCACCTTTTCATGCTTCTCTTGCTTCTGGTAGTTGAAAGTCAAATTTTGTGTTCAGTTCAGGTTTTTTCATCAAGAATGCTTGAAAATCCTCTATTTCATTGAATGACTGTATTTTCCCCTGAAACATTATACTCAGTTTTGCTGAGTAGGTGATTCTTGGTTTTAGTCCTAGCTCCTTTGACCTCCAGAATATTGTATTCCAAGCCCTTTGATCCTTTAATGTAAAAGCTGCTAGGTCTTGTGTTATCCTGATTGTGTTTCCACAATACTCAAATTGTTTCTTCCTGACTGCTTGCAATATTTTCTCCTTGATTTGGGAGCTCTGGAATTTGGCTATAATATTCGTAGGAGTTTTCTTTTGGGATTTTTTTTTCAAGAGGTGATCAGTGAATTCTTTCAATTTCTATTTTGCCCTCTGTTTCTAGAATATCAGGGCAATTTTGCTTAATAATTTCTTTAAAGATGGTATCTAGGCTCTTTGGAGGCAAAACAGAAATTCTCTACCCTAAAAAGTGAGGGAACCTGGAATACTTTTTTATTTTAACAAAATCCTAAATAAGTAAATCTTGAGTACCTTAATTCTATCAATAAGATAATGAATTTACCAGCCTCTGCAGTCATTAATCTACATAAAAACACCAAAGGAGTTTTGGAGGTGAAAATGATTGTGATGAAACTAATCACCCTAAAGCAAAATGGAGTGTATCAGAGAGAAGGAAGGGGTCTTTGCCCTAGAAGAATTTGGTGAAGAGAAGGGCCAAGTTTTCTCTTGTCTCCTGCCTGGAAGTAACAAATAAGGTTTTTAGGAATTCAAAAGAAACTTCCTTCTACCATTCCTAAAGTGAGTATGTTGCCATCACTCAAAGACCTCCATAGTATACCAGCTGAAAAGAACAGTCCCCTACCCAGCAAAGCCAGTGTGTGCAACTGGAAAAATGGTGTAGATACTGCCTGAAGAGCAAGCCCAGGACAACAGCAGACATGCTTCCCTGAAAAGAATCCATCAGCCAAACAACCTTCCTGGCCAGGTTTGGCAGCAGCCTCTTAAAGGCAAAGAGCCCTCTCCAACCCTGTCATAACCACTGTCCATTGGCTGCCCCATCCAATCCAAAAGCAGTAGAACCTGATAAGCAGCCAGCATAGTGATTTAGAGACCTTCTTGACAGTACTGTAATGGCCTGTTCAGTGGAATACCACACCCTAAGAAGAACAAGCCCAGCTAAGTCAGTACTCCAGAAAGAAAGATCATTAAGACTCTACAATTAGAAGTTGTAGTTTGGTTAGTTGCCTCATCAAATGTGCTCCCTACTTGTATATCTTCCTAAAATTGTATTTTGAGTTTGTGCCCACTCTTTCCCTACCCTCCTGTTGGATTCTGTGTCTATTTGTGAGAGAATATTCCTGGTATTGGAGGAAAATACTTTGTAACTATTCTTGTTATGTCATTTGAGTAAATATCTTTTTTAAAGAACTGAGTCTCCTGGCTAATTGTTAAGGATAAGCAACTGATGGGGGCTTGTGTAATACTTAAGAGGATATCCCTCCCACACACATAGGCACACATAGGCACATATTTACCCCCTTAGAACCTTGAAAGTAGTAGCAGTCACCCCTATGGAGATCCAAGCTGCATGAGATTGAGGAGGGAACCCCAGAGGCTGTAACATTTGAGTAGACTGGGCGGCTAGGTGGCACAGTGAATAGAGCACTGGCCCTGGAATCAGGAGTACCTGAGTTCAAATCCGGCCTCAGACACTTAACACAAAAAAACCAGCCGTGTGACCTTGGGCAAGTCACTTAACCCCAACTGCCCTCCAAAAAAAAAGCAAAAAAAAAACATTTGAGTAGGCTAACTAGAATTATTTTTTCTAAAAATGTTTGTTAAACTGTACTTTCAACATCATGAATCAAAAAGCAGCTCAATTTTTTGCTGCATTTTTTAAATGTGAGACTTTCTATTCATAGAAATAAAATAATAATTATTAAATAGTATTTTGTGGTAATCCTGAGTACAGTTGCTATGTATACTGTCATCTCAAATAGGCAATTTTGGAGGATTATAAGGAAGTGTATTCTTGCAGTATTGGAAGTTAAGGCGGCTCTGTTTTTAACCTCAGTTTTGGCATTTTTGATTTAAGTAAGCTTGGATAAATCACTTAACCTCTCTGAGATTTAGTTTCCTCATCTATAAAAATGAAAGGGTTGGACTTTGTTACCTCAAATTTAAGCTGATTGTGAATAGGGATGGTTTCCATTTTTTCTCTTTGTATTCCAGTTTGGCAAGTAGTTGATGACTAATAAATGCTTGTTGAATAAATATACAAATGAATAAATGAATGACTCTCAACACTAAATTCATGATCGTGGATTTTATCATAGATTAATATGTTAACATCATATAAATAAAAACTGAGCAATTACTCTACAAATGAGCTGTGTAAGATCATAATCATAATCACATACATGGTTGGTTAAAGTATGCATAGCACATAACACATTTTCTAATTTTAAAAAAGTGGTTCAATGGCCTCAAACAGGCCAAGAATCCAGCTAATTACCTGATTTTTCTTTATTTTTAAACAGTTTCAAGAATTAGGCAGGGTGCAGGGCAGAGCCAAGATGGCGGCGTAGAAGGAGCAAGGTCCCGCAGTTCCCACACCGCCACCCTAAACACCCATTAAATTATGAGCCCAGATAAAGTCTAGGAGTCTCAGACTCACAAAAATACAGAGAACCCATCTCTCGCTGAAGGCAGCTCAGCAGCAGGGGCTCATTGCAGCAGACAGAACAGAGGCTGCAACGGCCCGAAGCTGAGACTGTGGCCAGGCTTGGGACAGTGGGAAGGAGCAGGGCTGAGCTGAGCCAAGCGGGCACCACAGCCAGTCTGCAGGAGAGATCTACAGCCTCCAGCACCTCTACATCTGCCAAGGCATGAGGATAGGGTTGGGAGAGGTGCAGCTCGCACTGCAGTGGAGCAGAGACCTGGCCAGCCCAAAACCTCAGTGGTGGCCACGAGTAGCCTCCCAAAATACAGCGTGAGTCTACTTCAAAGAAAATCTAAAGCACCTGCCTAAGAGGAGCTTAAAATAGGCAGAGTAGGTTAGTGAAAGTGAAACTTTGAAAATTAATTTGGGGGTGGTAGAGCACTTTGGCCATTCTGCCCCCAGGGCAAGGAAGCAGTGGGGGAAGGGAACTGCTGGAACCCACCCGGTGGCCCCCACCAGGCTGCTTCAGAGCCCCTGGCCTGCGGACCCCACAGGGGGGCTGAATCAATTGATCAGGGCCAAGTGCTCTTGCGTTGAGTGGCCTGGATCTGGATCATGGTCTTGGGTGGTGGTCCTGGGGTGCACTTTCAGCAAGCCAAAGCTGGGGGGACTTACAACACTCCCCTAATAGCTCCAGCAGTTGGGAAAACCCTAGTGATTTGGAACAGAGCTTCCCCCACTAGAAGCAGAGTTTCACAGACCTAAAAAAAACCAACCAATTAATTGACTGGCCAACATGAGGAAAAGGAGGCAAAATAAAAATACCCATAAAACTCTAGAATCCTTTTTTGTGGATAAAAAGGGTCAAAGCATGG
>JAQQSW010016229.1:0-11721 GCA_028646575.1 Pseudocheirus occidentalis | reverse complement strand
GATCCAGGCCGCTCAACCCAAGAGCACCTGGCCTTGATCAAGCGACTCAGGCCCCTCTGGGATCCGCAGGCCATGGGCTCTGAAGCAGTTCCTGCCCTTCCCCCACTGCTTCCTTGCCCTGTGGGTAGATTGGCCAAACTCCTTTTCCTCCCCCAAATTTAGCTTGAAAGCTTCACTCACTTTCACTGACTTCTTATCCTGGCTCAGTAGATGTGAAGATTCCTCCAGGCGCTCCAGATCTTTTCTGAAGTAGACTCACGCTGTGGCTTTGGAGGCTTGGCTCCTCCGGGTCTCCCTGGTGCCTGGGGGCATGGCAGTTTCAGGCTGGGCTGGTCGCAGCTCCTGTCCTGCAGGCCTGCGGGATGAGCCCTTCCTGCCAAGCTGCCTTACTCTAATCCCTATTTTTCCCATCTTGGAACATGTGAAGTTGCTGGAGGCTGTAGATCTTCTCTCTTGTAGACTGGCGGAGCTGTGGCTTGCCTCTGCATGGCTCCTCCTGACTGCCCGGGGGCCTGGCCACAATGATCCCCTGCTGCTGAGCTGCCTTCGGTGCAAGATGTGTTTTCTGTATTTTTGTGAGTTTGAGAGTCCTAGACTTTGTCCAGAGTCATATTTTATGGGTATTTAGGGTGGGTCTGTGGGAGCTGCAGGACCTTGCTGTTTGTTCACTGCCATCTTGTCTTTTCCCCTCACTTTTGAAGTAGTTTAAAGAATTCAGTTGCTTAAATATATGTCTAATTTCCACTTGTTGAAAATAAAAACATTAACAATCCCTAAAATAAATGCTTGCTATTGGTTTACCTTTGTGACACCTGAAAGGAAAACAAACTTACCCTTCCTGGTCAAATGTCAATGTTCTGAAAGACTAAAGTGCATATGCTGAAATATGTTATATTGTTCCATACTTATTCCAAATTTAAAATTCATAAGAGTATATTTATCAAGTTATCTGATCATTAGAGACTGTCATTTATTTTAATTGTGTAATCATAAGTAATTTCATGGAATTATTATAAATCCTACAAGTGGTGAGACTCAGGTTTTATTCCTTAAACTTACTAGCTTTGATAAAGGCCGACAACCCTCTAGCATAATAAGCTACAAAATAAGTGGCAATCAAATGTCATAAACTTTTATATTTTCTTCATTGGGAATTCCCTATACCAACTAAATCAGTCCAATTCCCATTTTATAAACCCTCTGATAAAAAAAAAAACAAAAAACCCCAATTACCTTTGTTAGTAGAATTTTTTCTGAATAAATGGAGGTAATATATCAAAAATGGAATGTAGGGTGTGATTTTAGAGGTTATTGTTTCCTATTCCCTCATTTTACTGAGTCAGAGGCACAGAGAGGGTCAGTAATATGTCCAAAGTCATATACATCCTGGTCCCTCTGATTCCCAAGCCATCAATCTCTAAACCATCCTGCACACATCTGCCAAATCATCCTTCTTAATGTACAGGTATACTTAAAACTCTGCAGTGTTTCCCTACTGTCTGTTTGCACTTTGTTTTCAGAGAAGACTGATTTCATCATGGGGTGATGTCTTGACTTACTTTTAATTGGCTTTAAGTAATGTAGAGTTGCCAAAATTGTCAGCCTCAATTCTCATCCAGAGTCATTGAAGTTCAATGGTAAGACAAAAGTTAAGATGGATGGCAATGGCCAGGGATGTAATGGATGACATTCTTGTCTTCAATATCTGACCAAGTTCTAAATGTTCCACAGCCTCTGCTTCAGCAATGGTATTTTGAAGACATTGTTCTCATGTGCCAATTCCAGCAGAGGAATTCTTCATATTATTGGACTATACATACCCTTAGTTCAGTGATGCGTTTAGGCCTTTCTGTTTCCCTCAACCTGGTTTAGCTCTTCTCCTGAGATAGTCTTACCAGGATGTTGTCACTGAACATGTTAAAGGTTCAAAAACAAACTTCTTACATTAGAATTCTACAACTAAATCTGTTCCCATAATTTTCAGTTATAATGCTTATGGTTTCTTCCAACTATGGTGTATGGACTAAGTGAAATGGGCCCTATTGTAATTTTAAAAAAATCTATTCTGTTCTTAGTGCCTAGAAGAATAAGATGAAAATAGCAATAAAATGTTGACTTGAATTGAATTCAGGGCTTAGCATAACACTAAATTTACAAGAGAAACCTAATGACTTAGTTATTTCTAATATTTGTCTGAGATCTTTCTCTCCTTTCTCCCACTCTTCACTCTAAATACAAGTTCCATGTGAACAGGGTAGCCCAACCTGGTCCTACTCCCCAGCCCTGAATCCCTGTCTCCTTATGTATATAGTTTTTCTTTTTATTTTAATTGTGTAGGTACCAAATAAGTTACTTCATAAAACTATGTAAGAAACTTGTGAAAATGAGAGTTCAATCTGCTTACTTTCTTAAGAATACTTCATGTTAAATATAAATTTTAAACAATATTTAATATCTCAAATTAATTTAATAATTTCCATTAGAGTGGGGTAGAGTAGAAAAAAGTGATGAAAGACACTTCACTTTCTTCCCAGAAACACATCACATAGTCAGAAATGTGAAATTACTGGTTTTAGTGCTGGTAATCGGTAAGGAAACTTGTAATAGAGGGTGGAGCCAAGATGGCAGAGTAAAAACAGGAACGCTGCATGGCTCTGGCTCCAACCACCTCCAATACCTATAGAATATGACTCTAAACAAATTTTAGAGCCACAGAACCCACAAAATGACAGACTGAAACACATTTCCTGCTCAAGACAGCCTGGCAGGCTGACAAGAAGGGTCTGTAGCCCCACACTGGGAGCTAAGCACAGTCCCACATGAGATGCACTATCCCAGTCCTGGGTCACCCAGCCCAGTGGCACAGACTAGCAGGAACAGACATCAGGAGAGTAAATCACCCACAGCTGTGGTTGTTTCCAGACTTCTTAACCCACGAATGCTAAAGAAAAAGTAAAAGGTCAAGGGAAAACCCTGTTGGAATTGGGTGATGGAAGAGCATGGTCTGACCACCACTCTAGGATGAGAGGTGGCAGAGCCAGTGGACTGCAGATGCTGCCATAGAGCTCCTATCCTGTAGATCACAGGGGCCCAAACAACCAGTCAGAGGGAAAATCATTTTGGTTTGATCTGCTTGGGGTGTGTGTAGAGATGATGCCTTCCTCAGATCTCTGATAACATTTGCAAAAAACCCAGCAATTTGGGACATAGCTCTCTTCGTTCTGGAAGCAGTGTTCTACTCTGGCAAAGAGTTCAAAAGTAATCAGCTGGCAATATGACCAAGCACATGAAGCCCAATCACACTGTAGAATCCTTTTTGGGGGGACAAAAAAGATGAAAATATGGAACCAAAAGGAGACAACAAAGTCAAAATTCCTGGATCAAAAGCTTCCAAGAAAAATATGACCTGTTTACAGGCCATGGAGGAGCTCAAAAAGGATTTTGAACATGAAGTAGAAGAAATGGAGGAAAAACTGGGAAAAGAAATGAGAATCATGCAAGAAAATCATGAAAAGTAAATTAATAGCCTGGTAAGGAGACCCCCCAAATACTTAAGGAAATGACAACTTAAAAAAAAATAGACTAACTCAAATGGCAAAAGAGGCCCAAAAAGCCAATAAGGAGAAGAATGCCTTAAAAAGTGAAATTGCCCAGATTGAAGAGGAATTTCAAAAACTCACTGAAGAGAACCATTCCTTCCAAATTAGATTAGAGCAAATGGAAGCTAATGACTTCATGAGAAAGCAAGATACTATAAAGCCTGTTCAAACAAAAGAAAAAATAGAAGGCAATGTCACATTGGAAAAACTATTAAACTGGAAAATAGATCCAGGAGAGATCATTTAAAAATTTTTGGACTACTTGAAAGCCATGATCCAAAAAAGAACCCAGAAATCATCCTTCAAGAAATTCTCAAGAAAAAATTGCTCCAATATTCTAGAAACAGAGAGTAAAATAGAAATTGAAAGAATTCTCAGATTGCCTCTTGAAAAACGATCCCAAAAAGAAAACTTCTAGGAATATCACAGCCAAATTCCAAAGCTCAAAGGTAAAGGAGAACATATTACAAGCTGCCAGGAAGAAACAATTTGAGTATTGTGGAAATACAATCAAGATAACACAAGATCTAGCATCTTCTACACTAAGTGATCGAAGGGCTTGAAATATGATATTCCAGAGGTCAAAGGAGCTAGGATTATAAGCAAAAATCACCTACCCAGAAAAACTGAGTATAACACTACAGGGAAAATATGGTCATTCAATGAAATAGAGGCTTTTCAAGCATTTTTGATAAAAAAAACAGAGCCAAATAGAAAATATGAGTTTAAAATACACGACATGAGAGAATTATGAGAAGGCAAAGAAACAGGAAAGCAAAATCATAAGGAACTTATCAAAGTTGAACTATTTATATTCCTACATTGAAAAATACTTGTAACTCATGAGAATTTTCTCAGTATTAGGATAGTTGAAGGGAATATGTGTGTGTGCATGTGTGTGTGTGCTTGTATACATATATATGTATGCATGTAGTTATATGAGATTGTATGTGTGCATAAATACATGTGAGACTGTAAGTATATGTGTGTACCTATATGTATACATAGACAGAGGGCACAGGATCAGTTGAATATGAATGGATGATATCTAAAAAAAACAATTAAGAGATGAGAGAGCAATATAATGAGAGGAGAAAAGGAGAGATAGAATAGAGTAAATTATGTCATCTAAAAGAGGAAAGAGAAAACTATTATAATGGAAGGGGAGGTGTTATAAAAAACTTACAATGGAGCAGGAAGGTGAAAGGGAATGTGTGAACTTTACTCTCATTTAATGTGGCTTAAGAAGGCAATAACATATACTGTCATTTGGGTATCGTACCCTACCGGAAAGCAGTGGGGAAGATTGAAGGGCAGTTTGAGGAAGAGGGTAGTTAGAGGCACATACATTTGAAAAGTTACAGGGTCAAAGTAGAACATAGAATAAGTGAGGGATGGGATAGGATGGAGGGAAATATAGTTAGTTTTTCACAATATAACTACTATGGAAATGTTTTGCATAACTACACATGTACAATCTATTTTGAGTTGTCTATCTTCCCAGTGGGGTGGCTGAGTAGGGAAGAGGGGAGATAACCTAGAAATCAAAGTTTTAAAAGAAAATGTTAAAAAATGTTTTGTTTTGTTTTGTTTTTATACATACAGCTAGGAAATAAGGTATACAGACATTGTGGTATAGAAAGCCATCTTGCCCTACAAGAAAGTTGTGAGAGGATGGAGGAGAATATAAGAAAGAGCAGATTGGAGGAAGAAGTACTCAGTAGGCTTGCTATCTTGGGGTGGGGAGATAGGGAGAAAATGGGGAGAAAATTTGTAACTCAAAATCTTGTGGAAATTTGTGGAAAAAAGAGTTGTGAAATCTAAAAATAAATTTTAAAAAATCCAAACAAGAAAAAAAGATTATTGTAACAGCTCAGAATCATTAAATTCAATAAAAATGAGAAAATATTTCTAAGGTAGATTTATTTTAAACTTTTGAAATAGTATTACCTGCACAACTTTTTGAGACTGCACATCAACAATGAGTACTCGATCCAGAGTGGGCTGAGTTACATAAATGAACTTGTCTTTGACATTAACAGCAGAGGCCCACACACATCGCTGAGTTGTATCTCCTTCACCTTGGGGACAAACTTCATCCTGAAGTCCAAGAAGAGAAAACAAAGCAAAATGCCAATTATACATCATGATGCAGACTTTCAAAAAGAAGTGTGGGTTGCTATATTTTCTTTCAAATTACTTTTGACACCGTGTCTTTCTGTATCACACGTTAAGAAAAAAATACAGTATCAAAGTATATGAAAGTGGTATTTGGAACATACTAAAAGCATGATCAAATTAAAATTGAAGACAGAATGAATGAAAATCACTTTAAAATTAAAAAAGTGTCTTCCATAAACTTCTTTCCTCATTTTCCAAAGAAATTATAGATACTATTAGCAACTGTTTCCCTCCCCCTCTTTTGTCCAAATAGTAGAAATTTAGCACTAGCTTCAGGAAGCTAAATGTTTAACAATATTTACTGCTTCCTTGTATTACTTGACTATACCGTATCTGTTTTGCTTCTTGGTTAAGTTCAAAATCTTGGAATTATAACAAAACTAGTGGAATATTCTATGATCAAGGACTTTCTTTATGGGGAACAATACTTTTGAAAGATGTCTGGATACAAAGACTGGCCATGGAAATGAGACTAAGAATCAGTGTAAGCGAATTGTGGGAAGAGAAAGATGGTCACATTCATATTTTGACTTTTATACTTATGTGAAAGAACAGCCAAGATACATTTGGGAAACTAAGAAGACAGTACAAGACCAAGCTCTACTATTTGCTTTGTTTTCTTGTAACTTGTAACTTTGTGACTTTGTTACCTTATAGATTATAACATTGTTACCCTGTAACTCATCTGAAATCTAAGTTTACATTTACAATAATAACAATGCTGGTGAAAATATAACACGGAATGACAACGCTCCATCAAAGTAAAGTATTATTGTTACCTATACCAGATTTTACTTCCAAGCAACACAGCAGACATAAAAATTTATATTATTTTATTTTTGTCCCCGAATGATTCTGCTATATATCATTATTCTATTACTTTGGTGGTTCACTTGACACAGCTATACTTGGATATATGGTCCATGGACTTTACACACATGAGCACCAATTTTTCTAACTTTTCAGCAAGGGGATTTGAAGGCATGGAAATGCTACTTTAATTTGGATAGAATGGGTGACCTTCTTATTTCACATGCAGCATTCGGTAAAAGTATACCTACGTTAGCCACAAAAGTCTTTATAAAGCAAAGTGAATATCCCAATAAAGATAGAAACTCCACAGATCAAAATTACAGGATTATGTATGGGGATGGATAAGTTGTGGATTTCAATCTTAGAGCAAGAAATATGTATAACTACGAGAACTAACCTGCTAGGAAAATGCCATTCCTCACCCTTCATTTCCCCAAATGATGAAACCACAGGACTGAGGACAAATATTTCTCAAAATAACAAACAACTTTTTGTTTTATTTAATACTTCATGGCATTATAAAACAGCATTTTATCCCTGTACCTATCAAAATATGTATCTGTATACCACACATGAAAGATATATAACACGTGCACAAATATATATGTATATATGTATCTGTTCACACATTTGTGTGTGCATATGTGTATGTGTTTGTATACTTGTATAAGCTTAGCATTTCACTGTCTTTACAGATACCTTATATTCATTTCAAAGGACCTGGAATTCCATTAATGAATATAATCCTCCAAGATGCACATTGTAATGCAGCCAATACCTGCTCATATGTGATTCCTGTCTATAGTTTCCCATAACTTCATCATAGGGTAACTACCTACCATGATAAGCCTGTAGTGAAATTCTCTTCATATTGTAGGGATGCTAATGTGGGCTTTCCCATCACTTGTCCCTTGTATTCTCTATCTGACAGATCCACTGCCTTTTCTCATCACACATTAATTTTATGATATCTTTACATAACTCTTTTATGCAATTCTTTATTTTCAATATTTTATAGCCTTCTCTCACTCACCACATACATCTCTATTGACCTTTGGAAACATAAAATTTTTATACAGTTTTTATATCTTTTGAGATAAAAGTGCATGTAAAAGGTAAGAGATAGAACCAACTTAGAAAACTGAGGGACTTCATCTTACATTTGAGCATTACTACTTACTGAAACTTTGAACAAGTTACTTAACATCTCTGGGCCTCATTTTTTCTCTTGGTAAGATAAGACAGATGGACTAGATGAATTCTAAGATCCTTTCAAGGACTCAGTTTATGTGATAATTGTTGAATCCTCTATGTGTTCCATTTATGGTGGGAGTTCAATTAGATTTGAATAATAGCTACAACAAACAAAAAAAACCTAAGGATTTATGATTTATTATTCTTTTTAAAAATTTAAATCATATTAACATTTGTTAATTTTCAGTTTACATCATTCATTTCCACATGCTTTTGAGTTACATATTTTCTCTCCACCTTTCCCCTATCCACCAAACCAAAACAGCAATCCCACTGCATATTCCCTCCTCCAATCTGCTCTCTCCTATATCCTCTCCCATTACCCCTCTGACTTACCCTTAGGGCAAGGTGGATCTCCCTACCCCAGAGCCTGTATATCTTATTACCCAGTTGCATGTATAATAATAACAATAATAATGATGATGATAAAACATAATTGTATAATATGTTTTAATATTTGACTTAAGAACTTTAAATTATAAACCCTTTCCCTTCCTCCCTCATCACCCACACCCACTGAAAAGACAGAGTGAATCAATACAGGTCATACATGTGTAGTTACACAGAGCATCTCCACAATGGAAATACTGTGAAAGACTGACTATATTTCCCTACTACCTATACTGTCCCCCACTTTTTCTATTCTCTACTTTGTCCCTGTCCGTTTACAGAAGTGTGTTTTTCAAACAAGCCCTACCAACCTGTCCACCTCTCCATCATCCCCCTCTTATCCCTTTCCCTCCTACTCTCCTGTAGGACAAGATACCCAATTTAGAGTGTATGTCATTTCTTCCCTTAACCAAATTTAATGAGAATTAGGATGACCCATTCCCTTTTCCCCTCCTCTTCTTCCCCTCCATTGTAACAGTTATCCCTTGCCTCTTCTATATGAGATGATTAACCCCATTCTGTCTCTCCCCATAGCCTCTCATTTTATTCCTCTCTGACCTCTCAATTTCACCTTTTACTTCATTTTAATTCAATTTAATTCCTCCCTTCCTATTCAATTGATTCTGTGCCCTCTATCTATGTACACATATATACACACACTCACATATGTATTATTACACCTATACCCTCCTATATGGACATATATGTATGCATACATACATATATTCATACACACATATATACATACATATATCTACATCTACATGTAAGTATATGTGCATACATACACACATACGTATACATACATACATAGACATGTGTGTACACATACATACATGCATGCATACATACACACATTTATATTCCCTTCACCTATGCTCATGCTGAGAAAAGTTTTACAAGTTAAAATGATCATTTTGCCATTTTGACATGTAAATAGTTCATCTTTGATAAGTTCCTTATGAATTCTTTTCCATGTTTATCTTCTTATGCTTCTTGAATTTGAATGTCAAATTTTCTATTGAATTCTGATTTTTCATCAAGAATGCTTGAAAGGCCTCCACCTCATTGAATGACCATATTTTCCCCTGAAACATTATACTCAATTTTGCTGGATAGGTGATTCTTGGTTTTAATCCTAGGTCCCTTGATCTCTGAATTTCAGACCCTTCAGTCCCTTAATGTAGAAGCTTCAAGATCCTGGGTCTTCATAATTGACTTTCCACAGCATTCAAATTGTTTCTTCTTGGAAGACTGTAATATTTGCTTCTTGGTCTGGGAACTCCAGAACCGGGCTATAACATTCCTAGGAGTTTTCTTTTGGGGAATCTTTTTCAAGAGGTGATCAGTGAATTCTTTCTCTTTTGCTATCTGGTTCTAAAATATCAAAGCAAGTTTCCTTTTTTTCTTGAATGATGCTCTCTAGGTTTTTTTTTTTTGGTCATAGCTTTCAGATAGCCCAATAATTTTTAAATTGTCTCTCCTGGATCATTTTCTGTGTGAGTGGTTTTTTCAAGGAGATATTTCACATTTCCTTCTATTTTTTCACTTTTTGTATCTGTTTAATAGTATCTTGATTTCTAATGAATTCATTTGCTGCTATTTGCTCCACTCTAATTGTGAAGGAATTATTCTCTTCAGTGAGCTTTTGGAATTCTTTTTCCATCTGGGAAATTCCACTTTTTAAGACATTCTTCTCTCTGTTGCCTTTTTGGCTTCTTTTGCTATTAATCTATTTTTATGGTATTTTATCTTCAGTATGATTGTCGACTCTTTTTTCTTGCATCATTCTCATTTCTCTTCCCAATTTTTTCCTCCACTTCTCTCATTTCTTTTTCTAAATCCTTCCTAATTACTCTATAGCCTGTAACCAGTTTACAGTTTTATTTTCTTGGAAACTTTTGGTGCAGGAGTTCTGACTGTGTTTTTCTCCTCCCCTTTCATGCTTTGATCCTTTCCATCTCCAAAAAAGAATCTAAAGTTTAATTGCTTTCCTTCCTTTGCTTGTTCATGTTACCAGTCAATTACTACATTTTTGGGCTCAGTAGAACTCTGCTTTCAGAGGGGAGAGCTTTGTACTAAATTGCTGGGATTTTCACAGCTGCTGGAGCTATTAGGAGGCCACTGTCTCTGCAGCCCCCACCAGCTTGGCTCACTTGTCACACACATCAGGACCACCACCCAAAAGCATGATTCTGATTTTGGCAGCTTAAAGCAAGAGCACTTAGACTCTGAATGGCCACTTCCCCCCTATTACCAACCCCCCCCCCAACTGTAATCTGCAGGCTGGGATCTCTAAAGCAGCCACATGGAGGAGGCCACAGGGGCTGCTTCCATGCTTTCTTGCTCTGGGAGGAGACGGCCAAACTCACTCATTTCCCCCAAATTTAGCCAAGTTCCACTGACCTTTCACTTTGTTGTTGGCTCTCATGGATTGGGGTTGATAATTCTAGAAACTGCCACAGCTGCTCGTGGTCCCATTTCCCAAGTGCTCTAGTCATGTCTTGTCCTGGTTTCCCTGGGTCTACAGTCCAGTTTCAGGACATTCTGGGCTCTACTCCCAGTGCCCTGAAATGAACCCTTCCTTTCTGGCTGCCAGGCTGCCTTCCACAGGAGCCTTGTTTCTACATCATTTTGTGGGTTCCTGGGCTCTAAAATTTGTTTAGTCATATTTTATAAGTATTTGAGGTCATTATGGGGGTGAGCTCACAGAGTTCTCCTCCTTCTACACAGCCATCTTGACTCCTTCCCCCTGTTTATTATTCCTAAGAATGGTTTTGAGATACCTGTTAGGGAAAATTAAATATGCTCATCTCTGCCCTTCCCTGGATCAGGTGATTTTTATTTGGTAGAGTTTGAAACAGCATGCACTAAATAAAAGTTCTCTAAGTTTTGATTCCTGGCAATTATCTAGGAAACAATATCCTCAAAATTTCAGGTCTATCTCTGGGAAACCCAGTGTAGCCACTTTGACTTTGAACTACATAGAAACAGTTGGTTTCAGTCTAAATGTTCTTCTGGGGGAAATGGGGAGAGGATGGATTTGTTTTGATTTGCTCAAAGAATATTCAAGCCTCTACAGCCCATAATTAAACTGAAAACGCTGAGTGGATCATAGAACTGACTAATTTCTATAGTAAACGTTCAGAGAATTGGTGCTACTTTGAAATCATTTTAATTTTAGTATAGGATCCTCGTGCATAATGTAATGGACCATAAAAGAGTTTGGCCAAAAAAATGGTGCAACTACTCATGGAGATTAATGTGTCAAAGCAAACATGGGGTGGGAGGTTGCATCCTCATCTCTGACAGGTTCCACCTGCAGAGAAGGAGTAAGTCACATCAACTCTGAAACCTTATGTTTCTTTATTAAGAAGGGGAACAAATAATATTTTCACTAATTAATTTGAAGGTTTGGCTGGGATGGGGGGGGAAGGTAAGCACTTTTCCAACATGAAAATGTCAAACAAATGGACAATTAATA
>JAQQSW010016228.1:0-11721 GCA_028646575.1 Pseudocheirus occidentalis | reverse complement strand
GAATCAGCTGGTTTCCCTAAGGGAGAAACCAGCTTAACACTTAAAGATTCAATCAATCTAATCAGAGATCCAATCACTCACTTAACAAAGGAATGACCTAGTTTCCCTACAAGGGAGTTGATTCAATTAACAGTTCACAATAAACATCACACAAAACAAGCATAAAAATGGACGTGCTTCCAAGAAAACATGAAAAATATAAGGTGAATTTCAAGTCTTGCTTTGGCTCAGCTGTGATTTTATCAGTACAGATACTCACTCGCACTTGCTTGCCCCTTTAGGCCCCTTCCCCCCAACCCCACTAACTTTCCATAAGTCCTTCACTGAGGAGCTACCCAATACCCTGGAGGAACTTACTTTCATGTGATTTGGTTTATTGGTCATTAAGATTTCTCATGGATAGCACTAACAGCTAAAGAACATTTGGAGAGAGCCTAACTTGAGAGTCTTCATGCTCTCTGCCCATTGCTGCAGAAGCATAAGGGATATTTTCTATTTGTCCCTTCCATCAGTAGCCACTGCTAAATATTTCATTAGTTAGTGACCAGCCATCTGTTGATGAGAGAGGAAATATCCACTCTAAAGATAGAGACTCAGAAAACAAGTAATAAACCCTGACCAGTCATATTAGTAGCACGGCTTTACAAATCCTTTCCCTGCCCCTCTGGAGCCACAGTGTGGGAAGCAGAGAAGATGGCTATGAGCCCAGGTTATACACTTAAATATACTAATTCAGTTTCAACTCACCAAACACTTATTAAATACCTACTGTATGCAGGGCACTGTAAACTATATGGAGCATTCAAAGACAAACTGAAATTCAAGCCCCTGCCTTTGAGGAGATTATGTTCTACTGGGAAGATATAACATGTATCTAGAAAGATAAAGAAAAGAAAATTTGTAAAGAAGGAGAAGGCACTAGCAATTGAGGGCACCAAGAAATGATTTCTGAGCTGAACGTAAAATAAATGAATAAAATGTTTACAAATGACTTTGAAGGAAGCTAATAATTTTAAGAAGCAGGGGAGAAAGGGAAGAAGGGAGGAAGTAAGGGACAGAGGGAGGGAGGAAGGAAGAAGGTATCTGGTTTTTTCTCCTGGGATATCTCCATACAGTGCCTGGATGCCACTTCTTGGGCATGTTAATGTAGACGTTATTTTTCAGGTGACTGTAGAAGCTCATTCCACCTTTCAAACACAGTCCTTCTCAGTGGGTTCCAAGCATATGGAACAGATGAGGCCAGGACACAGAGGTGGAAGATGGAATGATGAGCTGAATGGTGACAAGATGAATGAATGATGAGCCAATGGGCTAGGCTGGTTAGAACCTGGAAGTATATGAAGAGGAGAAATGTGAGGTAAGTCTACAAAGGTAGGTTAGAGCCAGATTGTGAGATAAGAGGGGAAGTTTCTTGAACAGAGGAATGTCATGGTCAGATCATCTGTGCCTGAGGGAAATGATTTTGGCATTATATGAAGGACAGATTGGAAAATGGAGAAATTAAAAATGGGAAGACCAATTAGGAGGCTATTCTAGAAATGGTAAAGGCCTGACCTTGGGTTGTGGCCATGTGAGTGAAAAAAAGGGCATAGACAGGAGAGGTACCATGAAAGGAAAACGGACAGACCTGGCAAATGACTGGATAAATACAGGGAATGAGGTCAAGGGAAATGGTAAGGCTGAATTGAAGATCAGGTAGCTGGACAACTAGGAGGATGGAAGAAAATAAAAGCAGTGAGGGTACCTGCAAGGTCAGACAGCCTGATGGCTTCCTCCTTTCAAGATATATGATCAGGATGAACTATGTTACTAGCCATAAATTAACAGTAACAGCTGACATTAAACTAATTTTTCAAGATTTGTAAGATGCTTTACACATGATCTCATTTGCTACTTAAAAGCACCATTGGGAGGTAGGTAGTACTGGCATTCTTGTCTCCATTTTTACAGATGAGGGCTCTGAGGCTCAGAGGTTAAAGGACTTGCCCAGGGTCATACATATGGTCAGTCTGGGTCTCTCCTGACATGTAGTCCAAGACCGTTCCCACTAGGCCCTGTGGTCTCAGCCTCCCTATTGAGACCAAAGAAGCTGTCATTTCAGCACTGGACAGGGCTAGGGCCTATTCTGAACCCTGGCACCCTTTCCTCTGGGTAGGAGAAGCAAGTACCAGAGACAGGGAAAGGTGATCTCGGAATGGCTACTATAACAACTGTATGTTATATACAGCCAATCTAGCTTCTGCACACGTTAACTGAAAAAAATATTCTAAAGGCATTTTTTGGTCCAGCATAAACACTTGTATTCAATTCTCAATCACACACATGAATTAAGGGACATTCCATCAAAGACTGTAGAAATGATGGATTATTTGTTCAGCTGTAAACATCTCAGCTACTTACTTGGAGCAGGAACTGGGCTAAGATGAGGACAGCAGCAAAAGAGAGCACTGAAGCTAGTCACAGAAAACCATACTTTGAGAAGTCAAGAACTAGAGCCTTTTATTTTAAAGTTACACTCTTCACAGTTCCTAAGGGTTTTAAAAAATTATTTCTAGATCCAGCAATGATGAAAAACCAGTAAGTATGTGAGACCAATTGTAGATACCCCCAAAGAGGTATTTTATCACATTTTCTATTTCTATTTCCTAGAACTACTAAAAGAAGCATAAATTAGAATGTATCTATGTGGATGTATAATATACATTCAATTGTGAATTCAGCTGTGAAGTTGTCTACTATATAAGCATGAAGATGGAGCTATTAATGCTTCTCTCTCCCTCTCCCTCCCCCTTTTCTTTCCCTATCAATCTTCAAATGCCTTGCTTCATCCTTACGACTATACAATAGATAATTTCAAAGTGAAAAACTATGACTTGAAAATGTTTCCCTCAAATTATATGAAATACTTTCAAAGACTCAGACTTTTACAATCTTGCAAAATCAGTGTATATTTAAGTTACTTCTCCTAGCAATTCTGTGAATTTAGCCAGTCTCATAATCTTTACTTAAAGATGAGGAAATCTGGGGAGTCAGTCATCAAATAAACTGCTTGGAATTGCAAATCAAGTCAGATCTGCCACATGAACCTTGCTAACCATCTCTCAGCATCTGAATTACAGAAAGATGATATATAATACTAAATTCTTGAAAAATGAATTTCAAACCTCTCTGGTAACAAATTTCTTTTGTATAGACCATTAGTCAACAAGCATTTATTAAGCTAAATATCCAATACATCTCTGCCAACTTGCTTCCTCAATGCTTTGAAAGTTCCATGATTTCTCTGGCTTCAATAATACAGGCCCCAATGCCCCAGAGAGACAATTTCATGAGCTGTAGCTTAGCCGAAAGGTGACAAGCCTTTTTGAACTCAGCTAAGCTGAAGACTGAATGACGGATGACACTGTGCATGCAGGTCTCTTCTCCAAAAGGACTTGACAATAACTTACTTCACCTGTGGTGTTTGAGAACCATGGCAAAGCCACGGCAGGCTTTGGTGATGTGCCAGCTTCAAAAGCCAAATTTCAGACTGGATTTGGAGTCAGAGGAACTGGGTTCATATCTACTGCTTACTATGCTGTGAGGGGAAGCATAAGTGGGTAGAATGCTAGACTTGATGCCAGGTGTAACTCAGGGCAAAACATTTAACATCTCTATGTCATAGTTTCTTCATCAGTAAAATTGGAAAAATAATAGCAGCAATTTCCCAGATGTGTTTGAGAATCAGTATAAAAAGTATGTTATGCTCACTGAAAATCCTAAAGTTCTATATAAAGGTAAACTATCATAATTAAGTCTCTTAATCTCTCTGGGCCTCAGTTTCTTCATCTGTAAAAGAAGCTGAGCTGGACTAGTTGACTTCTAAGCTCTGAATATAATTCCATGACCGTAATAGGTGGTAACTCTAAAATTCAAGACAGATCTCATTCATGACTGGAGGTGTATCACACTCAAAACTACATTTTCTTCATCTACAATATGAGGATAATTGTGACAGGCACGTCACAGGGTTGTTAGGAAGAACATGCTTTGTAACTCTTAAAGTACTACGTAAATATAAGGTTTAAAAAAAAATTCATAGCAGATCAGGTATAGTAACAAAAATGTCAAATTTGACATCAGTATCTGAGGTACTCACGTTCTCAATGAACTGGGTATTAGACAGCATGAGGAAGTCATTGAAGACATTGTGAAGGCGACAATCTGCAGCTTTTGTTTCGTGAATCAATCCATCCACTTGTTTCTTGATTTCATGGGTCCTAGAGATGGTCTGCTGTGAGAATTCCTGAAGAAACTGTAAAAGCTGTTTTCAAAAGACAGTGAAATTGGTTAAGCTTAAATTTTGGCTAGAGAAGCCAAGTCTCAGAATCTGTTCCTTCCTCCCCTAGCATGTCAACTATGAAATCAACAACTCACTGGGGATGGCTTCCTTCCTTTGGTGTATGACACATGAAAGGAGGGTCAAGACATGGCACATTCACCATCATGAAAGGTGATGAAAAGCATTGGGGTATGACATAAAATCTAAAACAACATCCAAGAAATCATCCTTTGTCATATTTCAGTCCTGTAAAAAGCATTTTTGGTTGCAATTTTCCCTAATTTGGTGGTCATGGCAACAGAAATAAGATTACAAACCAGAAGCAAAAGAACAGAAGGGGCTAAAAACCTTGGATTTTGTGCCTTCCCTCCTGAGGAGCCACATGGTTCCGCTCTATGACACTTTAAACCTTTGTCTTGTCTTGAGCAAAACTACTAAAATTGATGAGCTCAAGGCTTGTTCCCCAAGGAGGATTCAATAATAAACTGTGGACAGCTCCCTGTACTTGAATCATGGAAGGTCTGAAGGGAAGCCTTGGAAATAATGAGTTGTCTAGGATAAGTGGGTCAATGTCTAAGCCACTGTCTTTGTGACAACCTTGAGGAAGGGTGAAGAGTGGAAAAGAACTAAAAATTTTCTCTGGGCTTCCCTGCCTCTCCCCTCTCCCCAATCAATCATCAAGCATTTATTAAGCACCTACTACTAGATGCCAGAAACTGTGCTCAACACAGAGGGACAAAGAAGGGGAGAAGATATTCACCAATCTCAAGAAACCTTTTCCCTCAAGTCAAACCACAGTTTTAAATAGTATAGAAAGCAAGTTAAAGCCAAAATGGAGATTTAAAAGGCCTTCACAACCTGGTCCCTTCCTACCTTTCCAGCCTTCTTTCTCCCCCTCCCCACTCTTAACTCGGCTGTCAGAAGACTCGGGTCTCTCTGCACATGACCTCCCATCTCCAAACTCCACGCACTGGCACTGGCTGTCCCCCAGGCCTGGAATGCCCTCCCTTCATGTCCCAGCCAGAATCCCATTTCTCCCGAAATCTTGTTCTTCCCTACGTTAATTACCTCCCCCTCACCTCGGCTAGGGCTTGCTGGTCCGTCCCTCACTAGACTGGGCGCTGCCCGAGGACAGGGTCCGCCTCAGCCCAGCACCCAGTATACAGTAGGTGCTTAATAAGTGCTCGTTAACCTCACTAAAGGGTCTCCACTCCGCCTCTGGCCGTGGTGCTCCTGGTGTTCGGTTTGGGGGAAGGGGAGACAGGTAAAAGCCCCACACAAACCGGATGACCGCGGGACCGAGGGCTGCCGCTTCCTCCGGCTCCGCCAGGGGTTCGAGTCTCGCCCCCCCGCCCGCGTGACCCGGCCCAGCCCCACTCACGCCCGCGTCCGCAGCCAGGGACCAGCTCTGGCTATTCTTGCGGATCTCCTCCAAGGACCAGGGCCGCTCCCACACGGGCCCGGATTCGGGCCCCGGCTCCGGTCCGCTCATCGGTGCCAGGGACGGGGGTGGCCCGACCGGCTTCCGCCTCGACCTCCTCCTCTCAGACACCAGCCCGGGTTCCCGCGGCGTCCCGTCTGCGGCGGAGCGCGAGCCCGGAAATCTTCCCCTCTCACAGCCGCAGTGCTGGCTCCGCCCCGTCTCACGTGACGGTCGCCGACCACGTGACTAGGGGGATCACGTGACGAGCCTCGTACACCGGTTTCCAGGCCGGGTTCTTCCGGGGCTGTGCGGGCGAGTAATCACTGCGCCTGCGCTCTCAAAGTAGCTCACGCCCGCAGCCCCTCCATCCACAAAGCTGCACCCCAGTCCCTTACTAATCAATAAATTAACAACTTTTGACTAATTGATCTCCCACTTTTAAGCACTCTACAGCTAGGTGGCGCAATGAATGTCGGGAAGACCGGATTCAAATGCAGCCTAAACCTGGTCTAAATGTGGGACCCTGGACAAAGCTTCGGGAGCCTGTTTCCTCATCTGTGAGATGGGGATAATAACTGCATCTTACCTCTCAGGGCTGCCGTGACTTTCCAAAGACACGACTCACGTAAAACACTTTGCAAACCTTAAAGTGCAATATTGTTATTATTATTAATGCAAATCACACCAGTCGCTATTCAACTCTGAAGTCCATTGTCCAGATGAGTTGCCAGCCTGCACCAGTGCAGATAGTTTCCATAATGGGATTTCCCCACAGAGATGAAACCTGCAGTCCAGACGAAGAAAGCATTTATTAAGCACCTACCGCGTGCATAAACTCCAGAGCAGGCAGCGTCCTCAAAGAGAATCTATTCCAACCTCCCCTTTTTACAGGTGGGGAAGTGGAGACCCCCCCCATAAGCAGCAGAAGCCCTCTGTCTGACTCCAAGCCCTGCGTTCTTTAAGGTATTCTGAACTGGATCTGTGGTTTTTATTGAACTCTCCAAAGTGGACGCCACCTCCTCTGCCTCTCAGGGTCTTAGAACATGACCCCGGGGCACTGAGGTCCCGCAACCCCCAGAGATCGGAAGCTCTCCCTTCCTGATCAGGACCACCTCTCTCTCCGTTTCACTCAACTGGTGTTGGGCTCTGCCCTGATGCGATTCAGTGTTCCCTGAGTTCAGCTCAACAAAAAATTTTTTTTTTCTGATTAAAAAAAATTTTTTTTTTGTTTTCTCAACAAACTTTTATTAAGCTCCGAGGATACTGAGGGCATGCAAATATACAAAATGGCAGAGGTTCTACCCTGGACATCTGGGGCTTCTCACTTCCAAAGCTAGAGTTCTTTTCCCCTACCAGCACCTGCCAAACTTACCCTTTTTTCTTCCCTTTTACCAGCAAGCCCACAACGTGGCTCAAAAGTGCCCCCTTCTCGTATCTCCATGCCACCACCTTTTTTTCCCCATTGGTTTCTCCAAATTCAGTATGAGAGACACATGGGAATAGAACATAATCTTTTGGAGGTATTAACTTTTTTTTTTTCCAAAATACAGAGCACACCACCAATACATCTTTGTGCGCAGGCTATGGCTAATTTTTGTATTGTACCAACCTGAGTAGTATATACCCTGCTGAAAGGAATGCCAGAGACAGTTCAAAAAGGATTTGTTGGGAAATACAACAGGGAAGAATACAGAAAAATTCAGGAGGGAATTTAAGCAGTGGAGTTACCATGTTATGTGGGTCCATCTTCCTATTATCATGACCCCATCTTACTTTGGTATTCATATCCCCAATGCTTGGTATATATTAAACATTAATAAATGCTTTTCCTTCACTCTCTCATTCATTCATAATATATATGAAAGAGAGGAGTGTGGCAAATCTTGGGGGGAAAAACTTAGACTTGATTGCTAACTCACGAAAAGGTGGCCAAGAGAATATTAACACCAAATGATCCATAGTCCTACTTTCTCAACAGTATAAAAAATTTTATAAGAATAATCTTCATACTCAGTAAGGACATCCTTGATGACAATGTGAGAAGAAAAAAAAGCAAGCTTCCATAAGCAAGCTACAGCAAACAACATGTATAGCCACACAGTTGACTGAAAGGTATAGAGAATAGGGTCTTTATCCTACTGTCTTCATTGCTTACTGAATATTAAAAACAACAAACAATTGGTTCAGTAGAGCTAAATATTGCCTTAAAGGCTCTCTTCCAATAAGGGCTTTCCCCTCCATATGTTGAAATCATACCAGATTCTAGGAAACTTCTAAGGATTGTAACAATTGTTCAATTACCCTCTCACGGATACATTCAAACAAGATTTAAAAACGGGAGAGAGAGGGCCACTGAAAGTATTTTCTATCCATCAGAGAATCCAAACTGAAGAAGGATTTTCTAGATGCTGAGGTTCTCTGGACATTACTGACTTCAGACATTATATTGGTTGCATCAGTCCATAAGCCATTGTAAAGCCTCTTAATTTAGACTTATAAACACTGAAAAGAGTTCAGTGTAACTCTTTCCACAGGAAAAATCAAGTTGATGATGAATGCTTATTAACCAGACTATGATATGCAGTTGAATGGGTAATTCATAGATTTGTTGCATTAATACATAGATCTTCTAATGAAACTGGTCATGCACAGTGGGGTGGGACCGCTCTGGGGAATTGTGGAGGGCTTCAAATAATCCCAAACTTCTCTCTGAAATAAAGGCCCATCTTTTTGCCACAATGCTCTACGACTCAGGATTGTATGACTTCAGATCATGAACTATCATAGTATTTGAAGAATTAAAGGGTGAATCACACAGGTATCAATGGAGAAAGAAGAGCATGATTGGTCTGAATAAGTTGTATTCCATTACCAATGAAAGACTGTACAAGAGAAATGGTTGAAAGATATCATTAGAGAGGTGATTGGTTACCCCCATTTGAAGAAGTGTCCAGCTCCACCATGGCTCCTTTCTCTCTTCCTTTAGCTCCTGACTCTTGGGACTCTTCTACCTCTAGCCTACCTAAATTCTCACCCAGGGGATAACTCCGCATCTTCCTGTTTGGAGCCTTTTTTTGAGCAAGTACCTAGTCCAAAAAAGTCTCACTTCTCTCAAGACTCTGCTCCTGATTTTCTGGACTTCTCTACCTTCCTCTGGCACAGGCACCTTCTCCCCTTGAGGATAGAAACTGTCATCTTGCTTGTGGTATTTTAATTCCTAATATTTGCCACATAGTAAACACTCCGTATTCTATCTGCCACATCTTTAGCACCTCCACTCCCAATTCTCTTTTTTTAAAATTGTTTTTTAATGAACAGAAACCTATTTCCCCCCACTTCACTCTTGAAAAAAGTAAAAGAAAAACGAATTCTTGTAACAAATAGGCATAGTTAAGCAAAATAAGTTCACTCATTGATTGTGTACAAAAATATATGTCTTATTCTGCATCCTAAAACCATCAGGAGATGGATAGTATGTTTCATCATTGGCCCTCTGGAGTCGTGAATGCTCATTATGTTAATAATTGCTCTTTCAGCTATTCAAGTTTTTTGAACTTCACAGTATTGTTATTATATAAATTATTTTCTTGATTTGTTTATTTTATTCATTAGCTTATAAAAAAACTTTAAAATTTTCATTTTATACCATTAATGTTATGATACAAATTGTTCTCCTGGTTCTGCTTTGTATGATTTCATATAAGTCTTACCATGTTTTAATAAAATAATCTATTTCCTCATTTCTTATAACACAACTGTATTCCAAACCATTCATAGACCACAGTTTATTCAGTCAGTCCTCAATTGATAAATAACTCTTTTGTTTCCAGGTATTTTTGCCACCCCAAAAGAGTTTCTGTTAATATTTCTGTATACATGGGACCTTCCTTTTTCTTTGGTCACTCATGAGTAAAGGTAGTGGTATATCTGGATCAAAGGACTTGCATGTGTTAGTACCTTCTTGGGTATAATTCCAAATTATTCTCCAGAGTTGCTGTACCCATTAACAGGTCCACTAATGTATCAATGTGTCTGTTTTCCCATAGCCCCTCTAACATTTATCATTTCCCTTTTTAAATCATCTTTGCTATATCTCTGCTACAATTTCAGAACTGTTTTAATTTGCATTTCTCTAATTAGTCATGATTTGGAGCATTTTTTAATATGGTTAAAGGTAGTCTCAGTTCTTTCTTTCCCTTGGGAACTACTTGTTTACAACTGGAGAATGGCTCTTATTCTTATAATTTTGAATTCGTTCTTTATATATCTTGAAAATGAGATCTTTGTCAGAGAAAATTGCAGCAAATATTTTTTCCCCAGGTTTTTTCCTTGTTAATCTTAGCTTTATTGGATTTGCTTATGCAAAATCCTTTCGATTTTGTTATTAATTATCCATTTTATTTTTTGCAATCCTCTGTATTCCTTGTTTATTCAAGCAACTTTTCTCTAATCCCTAGATATAAAAGGCAATTTTTTTACATTTTCCTCTAATTTATTTATGATCTGACCTTCACATCTAGGTCCCTTATCTATTTGAAGTTTATCTTGCTTGCTGGTATAAATCTAATTTCAACAGTCCAATTTTCCCAGCAGTTTTTGTCAGTCCTTGTGCAGGGTTTGTACTGCAAGTACTAGGAGATGCTAGAGATGTTTGCTTCTGTATGTCACGGACTTGCTCTGGTGCACTAATCAATCTCTCCCTTTTTAACCATAACTTGTATAGCCATCACCTAACTTAGTGCTTGACACATCATCTAAACTAATAACTGATCAATGGATGATTAGGAAGTTGAATGAATGACTCAGTTTTTCTTTGTATTTCTGGCACTCATTACCCGGCACATAACATATGCTTAATAAAAGCTTGTTAATTCTTCAACTGAGTGCATTCAAATCTCTAGCTCACCTTCACTATACTTAGTGCAGTTGTATATAGAAACCTGGATCATGCATTTCTTTTATTAGTTACTGGTCTGATCCACTGACATTTAGCCCATGTCATACCCACTACACTTGGTAGGATTTGGCCAGATTAATAAACACGGTCATTGTTCTCTCCTGCTTTGCTTCAGTTTAAATCTATTTACTATAGATTTGTAAATCTCTCATTTTCTGCCAGTTTTCAGAGGCATCATGTGAAAATGGTACTCACTTCACTCTTCCATGCCTGTTCAACCACCTTGCCTTCCATAGCCCAGTCATAGGGTCTCACGCAAAATGAGCTTCATGATAGACATGGTCATGACAGCAGAAGTGCCACTGGGTACTTCCCAGGTGCTTCCTCAATCAATCAGTGTCTACAATGTGCCAAGCATTGTGAGAAATGCGGGTATACAAAGAAGAAAGTAAAATAATCCCTACCCTCAAGAAACTCAATTAAATAATTTAAATAATTTAAACTCAAAGGGTGGGTGAGGAGGGACATGCAGTATCTATGTACAGAATATATAAAAAATGGGGAGCTAGTTGGTATAGTGGGTGGAAAGCCAGGCCTGGAATCAGGAAGACTCATCTTCCTGAGATCAAATCTGGCCTCAGACACTTACTAGTTGTGTGACCCTAGACAAGTCATTTAACCCTATTTACTTCAGTTTCCTCATCTGTCAAATGAGCTGGAGAAGGAAATGGCAAAACCACTTTAGGATCTTTGTCAAGAAATCCCCCAATGGGGTCATGAAGAGTTGGATATGACTGAAATGACTGAACAACAACAATGTACAAAATGAATACAAGATAATTTAGGGAGAACCAGCTCCTCGGGGCATCAGAAAAGATCCACGAGAAGATTATGGTTCACTTTCTTTCTCTGTCTCTGTGTCTCTATTTCCCTCTGTCTCTTTTGCCCCCCTTTCTCCATCTCCCTTTACCTCTCTCTCCATCTCTCTCTACTTGTGTCCCCCCTTTCTCTGTCTCTGTGTCTCTTGCCTATCTCTCTTTCTCCCTCTCTCTTTTTCTCCCTCTCTGTCTCTCTCTCTCT
>JAQQSW010016227.1:0-11721 GCA_028646575.1 Pseudocheirus occidentalis | reverse complement strand
AGGAGACAGGGAGAGACAAAATGGGGTTAATCATCCTGTGTGGAAGAGGCAAGGGATAATTGTTACAACTTTACTTTAATTTACACTCGTTGAATCTGGCTTAGGGAAGAAATGGCATAAACTCTAAACTGGACATCATGCCACACAAGGGAGTAGGAGGCATGGGGATGAAAGGTGGGATGATGGAGGGGAGGGCAGGGTCTGGGAGAGGGATGCTGGATGCTCACATTTCAATAAAGGGACAGGGACAGGGAAGAGAACAGAAAGGGGGGGAGGTATAGGAAGGAGAGACATATGATCACTGTCACAATATGTCCACTATGAAGATGTCCTGTATAATCACACCTACACAGCCTGTATTGAATTGGTTTTCCTTCCAGCGGGGGTGGGTGACAAGGGAGGAAATGAAGGAATCTATAATTTAAAGCTCTGCAGTACCTGCAACTAGGAATTAAGATATACAGGCCTGGGGTAGGGAGACACTCCCTGTCATACCAGAAAATTAGAGAACAGACAAGGGGAGGGGTTCTACAGTGGGATGGCTGTTTTGGGGTTGGGATAAGGGAAAGATGGGGAGAAAAGTTGTAATTCAAAAATCTTATGAAAATGAATGATGTAAAAACAAAAACAAATAACATTTATTACAAAAATGAGAAATTAATCCCCAATGAATGTATTTATTTCATCTAAGCATTATATAGAGGTTTGAGAAAACTGGAAAATTCAGGAAAAGAAAAATTTTTCTCAGTGCTGAGGTAATATTTGTTTTACTAGTATTTTTTTTCAAAAAAATGTTTGTTATAGAAGTATGAATTACACATTTAAAACTATTCAGTCATTTTCACTAGCAAAGGAAAGACAGCAACAAATTAAGGGTTTGACTTTTAAATAGAAAATGGACCACATGTTGGGGTACACAAAAATTATTTTGCCAAGATCAGGTACCACCTACTATGACAAGAATAGCAATGACTTCCCATTCTCTCTCTGTCTGTCTCTCTGTCTCTCTCTGTCTCTGTCTCTCTGTCTTCCTCTCTGTCTCTGTCTCTCTGTCTCTGTCTCTGTCAGTCTCTGTCTCTGTCTGTCTCTGTCTCTCTTTCTCTCTCTGTTTCTTTCTCTGTCTCCTTGTCTCTCTCTGTCTGATTTTCTGTCTCTCTCCCTCTTCTCTCTCCTCTTCTCTCTCTCTCCTCTCTTTTTTTTCTATTTTTTTCTCCTGTTGACTCTCTCATGTACACATTTCTCTTTATAGAGATCTTCATGACTTAGTACCTTGCACATTATATGTCTTCAATAAATTCTTGTTGAAATGAACTTTGCTACATTTTCTAGCTTTTCCCTAAAGCAAAATGAGATTTTTATTTCCTCCAAATGGAACCCATCTTAAAAATCTGTTCAAATTCATTGAAAGCCTTCTTCTGTGATGACTTTCCTTGCCAGGTTCACTCCTTTTGTTCATCTTTCTGGTCGAGCCTGAGCCACACTCTGCAAGCTATTTTAGATGGACCCGAGGATAACTAATCTATTGATAATCCAAGAAGGCAGGTCAAATAATTGGGTATTTTTGTTTTGGACTTTGCTCATGAGCTTATAGTTTAACTTAGTGTGTGGGAAGAGGCAAGATTACTGTTTCTAATTATTTTTGTAGGAGTTTGTTCACTTTTTGCATGTTCAGATCTTTTGGAAGGCAGTGGAATAATCTGGCCCTTGGACTGTTTCTCCTGGAAAACATTTGAGACATTTTCTAGAAGTAATCATTCTTCATTTTCATTGACAAAGACAAACAATTGGGTTTTGATTGAATTCATAGTTTGATATTATTTGTGAGAGTTTGGGACCCAGGTAGTTTGTTCTATGTTATTTTTTATCTCTCTCATTTTCCGCATAGCTTTTCTACCTTTTATTAAGCTGCTGCTTCAAATCACAAGAGGGTTCAAAAGCAGGTACTTACAAGTGAATTTAATTTGGCTGATTAGATTTGGAGGAAGGGATTTCAAAACACATCTGGATGAAATCTAGGAATAATGTAGTTTAATAGACTAACTTTTGTTGGGGTTCACTTCCCAGTCAGATTTCTGTCCTACCAAAGAAAAAGAGGTTTTTTCATTGTTATTTTGTTTTACTTTAGTTTCCTTGCAGTTTGCTTAAAACCTTAGGAAGCCTATGTTCAAGGGACAGTGGGCTAATAGAAAAACAAGAGTAAAGAGCACGTGTATTTCTAGAGACTCAGGTAACATACTGCATTAGTTCCAGGTCATTGAAAATAAAGTGTCATCTGGATACCAAATAAATTCTTTGACAGAGCTGGAGAAAAAAATAACCTGAATATGGAAAAGAAAGGAAAGGACCATCTCAATATAAATATAAATAATTGACTTGCTCATCTTCATTCTCCTTATTGGATTAATATTTTTTAAATGGTTCTGTTGGCTGATATTGACCAGGTCCTTTAAAGTTCACAGGCAGAGGTCACTCTGTGAGGTTGCAATGCCTTCCTATGACCACTGTGCCCCCCCTACAGTGCACATTTCATGGGCTCATAGAGCTGGGGACCCCAGAGAGGCGAGTCCTTCATTTTGTAGGTGGGAAAACTGCTGTCCAAGGGAGTGAAATGACACACAAGATCTCAAGAGTAGTGAACATCACACACAAAATGTGAAACCAGGGTCACTGTGCTTTCTACTGTATCACATTGCCTTAGGTGGCTGATCCCTGATCTTGCTGAAACATATAACCTTGGCTCCTAGTGTAAGGTTTCTTGGATGCCTGGGAAAATGAATTAAACCTGAAATTGAGTTGAAGGCTCTGGGCTTCAGGGCCCCCATTGCAAAAACAAAACAAAAATAAACCATTTTCCCCTTTCTTCTTCATTCCTTTCTTCAACTGAATTAAAATCTAAGACAGATGGCCCATCCAAAAAGGACTTTGTGGAACAAAAGAAAGTGATGCTGTCAGGTCCATTGCTGGGCATCAAGTTCTTTGAGAAGCCACTGTGGCTGTAACTTACCTGCTGCTGGGCTGTCACCAGCTGTCCACCAAGAACATCCAGATGCACTATAAGTATGCCAACAGACAGTTTCTTAGTACATGCAGATGAAGATAACCCTGAGAGAATCCAACAGACCATTAGAATAGCTCTTAAAGATATGGATTAGATCATTGAAAAATATCATAACCAAAACTGAGAAATCACTGAGCGGTTTGGAGAACATAAAGAAAAATCCATTTGCCAACAGTGGAGGCTCTAAGATGGCAGTATCATTGTCATGAATTATCACCAACACCTTCAATACAAATATGCCCAGCTGATTTAGAGTGCCAGAGCAAAGGGGAGAAATTAGATGTTCAGATAGTTCCAAAGCCAAGTGCATGCATTCAGCAACATCCTTTATGCCTGGCATCTGGTTTGGGTCACATCTGTCATCAGGAGGCCAGTTTGGGGAAAGAGTTTTCAATTTCCTCCTTAAGTGTGGTTTCTTATATTCATTTATTATTCATTCATTTACTTCTCAAGCATTTATCAACAGTTGAGTCAAAGACCAAGAAACAAGTATTTTTTTTAGACATTCCTTGTGTGCGTAGCATTGTATTAGGGGAGAGAAGAAGAAAATCAGAAATCTCTTTCCTTTCTTTCTATCTCTAGTGCTTAGCACAGTGCCCAGCATAAAGTAGACCCTTAATAAATGTTTATTGACTGACAGACTGATGTCAGTCAGCTCTTTTTCCATTGTAATGCTTCTATGTGTGTGTTTGTGTGTGAGTGTATCGTCTCCCTAATGCACCTGGATTTTCTATCTTATGACCTCCCACGCACAAGAAGAGAAAGGAAGAAAAGAGACAAGTAGCCAAGAGCAGCAGGAGGGGAGTGAATGAAGGAAAGAAATGAAGGAAAGAAGGGTTTAGAACAGTAGGATTGCACCAGTCCCTTCTATCTTATCTATCACATCTAGATAGAATTTGCTTTTTGGAACTCCTTTCTCCTATGAGGTTCTCAACTGAACCTTACAACAGGCTAATGAGAAAATGGGGAAGGTCTCTGCATTTAACAGAGGATCAAAATGGGACTTAGGTTGAGCAACTTGTTTTAGGCATCTTAGTATGATTCTTCTCTTAGGAATTTTTACATTTTATTTATTGATACGCTCATTCATCCTTACAATGTGACTTCATTAAATAGAGTACAAGTGAAGCTGTTCATGAGTTAAATTGGATATTAAGACAGAGTTAACCCCCTTATTTTAGGGACCCTGCAAGAAAACACTTCTTGCTGATCAGTGAACATGGAATTAGGACTTAGGTAGAGTCCTTAATCTTTTTTGTGTCTTGGACCACTTTGACAACAGGCTACTGAAGTCCATGGACCCCTTTGCAGAAAAGTGTTTGTGAATACACAAACTTATATACATGGGATTAAAAAGGAAACAAACTATATTAAAATATAGTTATTCATTTTTCAATTACACTCATGGACTCCCAAACTAAATTCTCTTGACTTAGGGGGGGCTATCATCAAATTAGAAACATTAATGTGCTGATGTTTTGGGTGGATATGTGTGGTATGCTATGGATTTTTAAAAATTTCATCAGTGGGAAGACCCTAGGGTAACAGAGCCAGTGTGTATCAGAGGCAGTACTTATACCCAGATCTTACCAGCCTCACACACTTGAATACAAAGGACAGAAGCTGCATTAGCTATGGCTCCAGGCATGAGAATGCACTCTTCACCATGGCAACTACATGATGGTGCCAGAACTAACCCCATCACCCCCCATTCCTAATTCCCATGCTTCTTTTTGTGCTGGAATTGTATGACTTTAAATCCTTTTAAGAAACTTGCCTTCATGATATAGAGGGGTTGGGGTGAAGAGGAAGGTCACTTACTTTAGACATTATCAGCCTGGAAATTCATCTAAGATAATGGCCCTTAACTTTTTTTTGAGTCTTATACCCTTTAACAATAGTCTGGTGAAACCTATGGACTCTTTCTCAGTCAGTATTTGTGAATGTATAGAATAGGCCATTTTGGATTGCAAAGAAAACCATTTCTGTGGAAATTCAGTCACTTTTTCCCATCCAAGTTCATGAATACTCCATGCCCCAAATCTATCCATGGCTTCCATATTAATTATTTCTGACCTAAAATGTAAATAAATCATATTGGGGGCAATATTTACTATTGTCCCAATCTGGGGTCTTTATTTCTTAAGGAACTAAAGAGTAGGATTGAAGAGGAAAGAACAAGAAGGGATTTGGGGTTCTACCTCCTTTGGAAAAAGGATAAAGTGGATTCAAGGAGGACCCAGTCCCAAGGGAAAAGCAATGAGAACTCCTTGTTGCTTTTTGTAAAAATAATGTCATTGATGCCCTTTTTCATATCAGTCATATTTGGGCCAAAACCTTTCCCCATCCCTCCTCCCCAATATAAATGCATTAATAGAAAATACCCAATACAATGACCTCTTCTGACAGTGTATCCAGCATTTTCCTCTAATAGTTCCCAGTGTGAGATTAAATCCTATTTATAATAAATAAATAAATAAAGTTTATATATATATATATATAATATATATGTATATAATATTTACACAATTGTTTGCATGTTTTCTCCAAATTGGAGCTCCTTGAGGGCAGGGATATATTTTTTTCCCTTTTCTTTATATCCTCAGCACTTAGCATAGTCCCTGGCATTGAGTAAGAGCTTAACAAATGCTTAATGCTTGACTTGCTATTTATCAATCATCTTACTGCTTCTACTGTGAGGATGGCAGATCATAGATTTAGAGCTGAGACAGTCTAATTTTAGTGATGACAGACCTGAATAAATCACCTAGCCAAGCTCTTCTTTCTATAGTTAGGGAAATCAAGGTCAATCCCCATGAGTATACAGAAATAGTATCAATCATGGTCTTCAGATATCACTCTGGGCTCTTCACCACAGGAGCTGTGTGATATGTCTCAATGTCAAGCTCAGTGCAAAAGTTGATAAAGATATCATTTCTAAAGATCTACAGCCAGCATCTGAAGAACAGATAGTAATATAATCCATACCCAGGATGATCATGGTTATTTAGAAACCTACATGAACAAAATTGGCAGTTTTGACAGTTTGGGAATCTATTCATGTGGACTCATGTGATTGGATGTGTGGAGTTACATCTATGATGACAGGCAGAGAGGTTGACAACCAACCCAAGAAAGGAGGAGAAGGAATAGAAGAAAGAACTGTCATGGTGCTGTTAGAAGATTAAAGTGATTGACAGCCATTGTTTAATGACCATTACACCACAGCTGATGGACATTTATTTATGTATAACATAAACAAAACAGTATTTAATGAGAATTCACCTTAAAACAACTCTAAAAATTTGTGTTTAAAGCAATTTGAAGTTTTTTGTGATCAGTAGTGATATTTGTTTGTCAGAATGGCTTGGGGTTTATACAAACCATAAAGGGTAGGGGGATAGAAGATAGCACTGGCAAAGAAATACATATTCTGAAGGTGGAGATAGAAGCACATTATATGAAATGGTCACATTGGAAACTAAGATGATCACTGGAGTAGAGATTTATAAAATGGTGATTGATGAGTGGAAGAAATACTTGTGTAAGACATGTGAAGTTGTCTTTACTATCCTAAAAGAGAGCTTCATCATTTTGCAAATGAAGATTTTCTTCTAGTACTGAAGGAAGTCAGGCCAAAGAAGAGAGAATGTTTGATTGTGTGATGAATAGTCTATAGCTGGTCTTATCCCCACAAGAAGATGCTACATGGGAATTTCTTAACTGATTCTTGACATTTTTGGTGAAAAGATTCCAGGGTTAGATAAATGTGAGTGTAATTTAAAAAATCACAGCAATATTTTCACTAATCTCAAACTGAAATTCTGCATTTATTTCATTTGAATTTAGGGTCTATGGGCTTTATGAGATTGCCAAAGGAATCCACAATACAACTTTCTTACAACAAAGTCACTTAAAATGAGATGTGGGAGGGATCATTTTTATGATGTTTGAGGAAAATATTTTTAAACCATTACTCTTCCAAGATGCAGCCTTAATTCCAATAAATATTTTCTTTTAAAGTCTTAAAGTCATAGCACCTAATTACTTGACATACAGGGGTGAAAGGGAGTTTTCAGAAGTAGAAATTAAAGATATTTATAAGCATATGAAAAAATGCTCTAAATCACTATTGATCCAAGAAATTCAAATTAAAACAGCTCTGAGGTACCACATCTCACCAGTCAGATTGGCTAAGATGACAAAACAGAAAAATGACAAATGTTGGAGAGGATGTGGAAAAATTGGAACACTAATGCATTGTTGGTGGAGTTGTGAACTCATTGAACCATTTGGGAGAGCAATCTGGAACTATGCGCAAAGGGCTATGAATAATTATATACCCTTTGGCCCAGTGATACAACTTCTGGGGTTGTATCCCAAAGAGATCATAAAAATGGGAAGAAGACGCATATGTACAAAAAATATTTATTGTAGCTCTCTTTGTGGTGGCAAAAAATTGGAAGTTAAGCAGATGACCATCAACTGAGGAATGGCTAAACAAGTTGTGATATATGAATATAATGGAATACTATTGCACTATAAGAAATGAGGAGCAGGACTTCATATTTCCCTGGAGAGGCTTATAGAAAATCATGCTAAATGAGAAGAGCAGAACAAGGAGAAATTTGTACACAATGATAGGCACAACATATGTGTGATGCCCAAATTTGATAAACTTGACCCTTTTCAACAATGCAAGGTTATAAGACAACTCTAAAAGATTCAGGATGGAGGGAGAGGTCTTCATTCAGAGAAAGTTTTAGAAAGAACAGAGTTTAAATGCAGACTGAAGCAAACTACATGCTCTCTTTCTTTTCCATATTTGGATTTATTTCTGCTTTCCCATTGTCCATTCCAGCAGTTACAGCCGTTCTTTACAACCAGACTTATGTCTAATGTGAAAGTATGTACAGATCCTATACTTGATTGCATGCTGCCATGGAGGAGGGGGGAATGAGAAGGGAGAAAATTGAAACTCAAGGAATGGTGGAACTGAGTCTGGTAAACTAAAAGCAAAAAAACAAGAATCAATAAATAAAATTTTAAAAAAGAAAGGAAAAAATTGGTGGGTTTGTACAGGGGGATACCTGAAAGTTATATTCCATCTCTATGTATAAATAGTGTTGGTGTATTAGAAAGGAATGGGAAAAGAGAAATCTCATGTGCAAATGTATGTATTGCTAAAAAATGTTTCTTTGTCCTAGATGGAAGAAATTTTTCAAACATAGTGCAACAGGAAGTTAGAAATTTCCCAAAAAGAAATCTAGTCATCCTCTTCCTTTTTTTTCTGGTATATGCTCATATCCTTTGTGTATGCATGTATGCATATATACATACATATACACATATGATATAGATATATGTGTGTGCATATACATATATACATACATATGTGTTCTGTACATATCTATGTGTTTATGTTATATTATGTCATGTGCATAAATGTTTAGTAATTTAGTCCTGTGATCAAATCTGACATTTGCATAAAATCATATCAATTAGTGGAGAAAACAATTATTCCATGCTTTGTGCCTATTGAGAGGTAGAGTTGGTGAGAACTTGGGACAGGAGAGATGAGATTTTCTTCTTTCCTTTCTTCTTTAGTTAGAAAATATCCTAGGTCTTCTTCCACCTTAAAGAGAGAACACACACAGTTTCAGTGAGCTGTCCCTAGAAAGAGATAAAGAAATAAAGAGGATAAGTTTCCTTCTTTATCTACAATCATATTTTTAGAACTGTAGCTTTCCTTAATATTTTGTCTACCTGATACATTTACCATGAACTAATTTGCATTATAGTTATTTGTATAATTTGCATATCAACCTAATGTACTATAATCTATAGGAAAATGAGAACTCTGTCTTGTTCAAACTTATTTTTTATTGTATACCTCTTCCCAGCTTACCACACCGAAAACTTTAGGGGATTTTCTCATGGGTGAGATCCAAAACTCTCTTCCCTCAGAAAGAACTCATTCAGTCTATATATTGTCTGGTAACTCCTCATATATATAAAACTTCTTTGAGTTTAGTTTGCTATCCACTTGGATGAATGGGCTTATTTGCTACTCATTATGCGTAATTGTCAATTGGTGGAAAGAGCATCAAGCTTTGGATACAATTTTGGATACCTTCTTTTCCTGTTAGGTGATAGCAATCAGGCATATGACTGATTTTCACAATAAGAACACTATTTAAGGAGGGCAGATAAATATAATTATAGCATTGTGCTTCTCAAAAGACAACTGAGTGTCTAGTCTTGTGCCCCAATCTTCTGCCCTCTGCTTCCCCTCTTTCTTTAATGCCATTCTCACTTTACCAACTCCCTGATGAACATATCAATTGGGTAGTCTGTAGACTTTTAAAACTCAAAAAATTCAAAAAGAGAATTAATTCTCTTCCCTCCTAAACACTGGCCTCTTCTGAATTTCTTTATTACTGTTAAAGCAGTGTTTCTCAAGCTGTGGGTTATGTTCAATTTGTAAAAATGAAAATACATCCCGCATATCAGATTTTTTTTTGGCTATCAAAGCTCAAGAAGGCAATTTATTAAGTCATGAAGGGGTTCCACATGATGTTTATTTGTGGAAGGAATCTCACAATGTTGAAACTACAGGTCTTTTAAGCATTGAAATATCTCTTTGGAACATAGAACAAAATAGTCAGAACTTAACATATTAACTACTATTAGTCTGAAAACCAGAGTTGTAACTAGATCTAGGAATTCTAGGGTCTTCAACAGGGTGCCAAATTTAGAAAGTGCTGACAGTCTTTGGAATCCTTCAGAAGTCTAGAAACAACAAAACTTATAATCTAATTTGAAAAAAATAATTAGTTGAAACAAGAACTACCACATGACATACTGGAATGAGGTCCTCTTCCCAAATTTCTGGCACTGTCCTAGAGCAGTGGTTCTTAACCTTCCTAATGCTATGACCCTTTAATACAGTTCCTCATGTTGTGGTGACCCCCCAACCATAAAATTATTTTCATTGCTACTTCATAACTGTCATTTTGCTACTGTTATGAATCTTAATGTAAATATCTGATATGCAGGATGTATTTTCATTGTTACAAATTGAACATAACCCACAGGTTGAGAACCACTGTCCTAGAGTCTCTTGTCTTTCTCCCGTGGGTTAGTCCAACCACCACTCTCATGGAGTCTCCCCTAGGCATGATATAGAGTCCTATCCCTAGAACAAAAATTCTTATTTATGCCTTTGCTCTCATCCTTTCAGGGACACTCTCGTCCTCCCCAAATTAGTGAAAGATTCTTTGAGGCAGGTAGCAGGAATCATAATCATTCTCCCCCACCCCAAAGCCTGGAAAAGTGCTGAGGGTATGATATATCCCCAGCGAGTATTTGTTGACTTCCTGAATTGGCTTAGTGAAGTTCCAAACAAAATGAATATATTTTTCCCCAAGAATGAATAAACACGTTAAAGCTGTTGGGGACTAGAAATAAGCCAAGAAATCTTAGTTCTTTCAGTCCATCTAAATTTGAAGGTACTAGAAGATTTCAACAATGTTCAGCTGGGCTTGAGAGTATGACCTCAGGTGGTATTTTTATTAAGGATTTCTTGTGGCTGTGAACTCTAAGAGAAGCTTGAATTACTACCAGTATAAAAATATAATCATCTAAGATAAGATTATCAGATGAACTTCCTTCTTTTTAAAAGCTGCCTTCAGCACTAACAATAGTCCTAATCTATCTGTCATAACTGTCTTACTCTTTCAAGGACATTGCTATGTGATTGACCCAACCATCATAATGAATGAAAGAAATATGAAACCATGAACAGAAGACTGGACATGAGTCAGAAGGTTTGTGCTCAAATCCCAGTCTTACGAATTACTACCATTGTGACCTTAAGCAAATCACTTAAGCTCTTTGGTTTTCTTCCAGTTTATTTGGTTTATAAGCCTCTTCTGTTTTTTTATATGGGAGGAGTGTGTTATTTTTGGATTATTTTGTTTATTTGGTTTGTTTCCCTTTTTTTAATAAATAGCATTTTTTTCCAATTAGCTGTAAAGATAGTTTCAACATTCACTTTTTTTTGGTGATTATACAGGACATCTTAATAGTAGACATATTGTGACAGTGATAATATGTCCCTCCTCCCTATCCCTTGTTCTGTTCTCTACCCTGTCCCTTTCCCTTTCCTGAAGTGTGTGCTTCCAGGATCCCTCCCCTAGACTATGCCCTCCCCCTGTCATCCCCTGTCTCATCCCCATGCCTCCTGCTCTCCTGTGTGACATGATGCCAAGTTTAGAGTTTATGCCATTTCTTCCCTAAGCCAAATTCAATGAGAGAAATTGAAAGTAAAGTCATAACAGTTATCCCTTACCTCTTCTATATGGGATAATTAAACCCATTTTGTCTCTCCCTGTCTCCTCTCATTCTAGTCCTCTCCCACCTCAGAATTTCACCTCTTAGAATATCATCCCTTCATATTCAATTCATCTTATACCTTCTATATACACATATACACTCATGCTCAGATATGTATTCATACGCATATATAGCCTCCTATTTAGACATATGTGTAAGTACACTTATATATACATTTGTATTCCCCTCCCCTATCCTCATACTCAGAACAGTTTCCTAAGTTACTATTATCATTTTTCCATATTGGCATGTAAATAATTCAAATT
>JAQQSW010016226.1:0-11722 GCA_028646575.1 Pseudocheirus occidentalis | reverse complement strand
AAAAATCAATCGGCAACAAAAAAAATTGTAATGATACAGAGAAGGTTAAGGTGGCTTATATGAAATGAAGATGAATAAATTCAGAAGTTTCTTTTTATTTTTAGAAATATATGATTAATATGTATACATATAATAGACGGTTTGAAAACATGTTCAGTGCGCTTAATTGATGTATTCTTCACATGGAAGATACAAGCTTGCTTTTAGAAAGGCATGATAACATGTAATAGAAATGCCCTGCTTCAATTTTCAGAGGTAGAAATTAAAGATATCTTTAAGCATATGGAAAAATGCTCTAAATCACTATTGATTCGAGAAATGCAAATCAAAGCAACTTTGAGGTACCACATCTCACCAGTCAGATTGGCTAAGAAGACAAAACAGGAAAATGACAAGTGCTGGAGAGGATGTGGAAAAGTTAGAACACTAACACATTATTGGTGGAGCTGTGAACTGATAGAACTGATACAACCATTCTGGAGAGCAATCTGGAACTATGCCCAAAGGGCTATAAATAATTGACCTTTTGACCCAGTAGTACCACTTTTGGAGTTGCATCCCAAAGACATCAAAGAAGTGGGTAAAGGGCCCATATGTACAAAAATATTTATTGCAGCTCTCTTTGTGGTAGCAAAAAACTGGAAATTTAGGGGATGCCCATCAATTGGGGAATGGCTGAACAAGCTGTGGTATATGAATGTCATGGAATACTATTGTGCTATAAGAAATGGGAAGGAGATGGATTTCATAATTACCTGGAGAGGCTTATACAAACTGATCCTAAATGAGAAGAGCAGAACCAGGAAAAATTTGTACACAATCACAGACATATGGTATGTGTGACAACCAACCTTGATAAACTGGACTCTTCTCAACAACGCACAGCTATAAGACAGCTCTACAAGTCTCAGGAAGGAAGTAGATATCCACATTCAGAGAAAGATCTAGAAAGACCAGAGTTTAAATGGAGACTGAAGCAACACATGCTACTGTTCTTTTTCATAGTTGGTTTTCTTTCTTTCTTTCCAGTGTTCACTCCATTGGTTACAACCCTTCTATACAAGCAAACTATTATACAATGTGAAAGTATTTGCAGATCCTATACATGATTGCACACCACGATGGGGGTAAAGGGGGAAGGAGGGAAGAAAATTTGAAACTCAAGTGATTGTGGAACTGAGTCTTGTGAACTAAAAGTAAATAAATAAGTCAATAAAACAAAAAACAAACAAACAAAAAAGAAATGCCCTGCTTCTTGATTTGGAGCATGCATATAGTTTTTTTTTGTTTTTTTGTTTTGCTTTTTGGAGGGCAGTTGGGGTTAAGTGACTTGCCCAAGGTCACACAGCTAGTTTTTGTGTGTGTGTGTGTGTTAAGGTCTGAGGCCAGATTTAAACTCAGGTATTCCTGACTCCAGAGCTGGTGCTATATTCACTGCGCCACCTAGCCGCCCCATGTATATAGTTTCAATAACTGGTTCTGATCTGCTAGCCAAGAGATGGTCTATTGATTAACTGTGGAACTAGAACTGGGGTGCATTTAAAAAGCAGTAACCATCCAAAGTGAGATTGGTCCTCATTCCTGCTTGACTGTACTCAAGTGAAAGAGGGAAGGGCTGAGCCCATGGTAAGGAAAGATCTTAATATTTCATATTCCAACAAGGAATGTGGCTTGTGAGTGCATGACATGATTCTTTTTGTGTTGTGTCCATCTATCCTTTCCTACTTTTAAATGAAAGAGAGGAGACAATCTGCTTGATTTAACATTAGCAGTGATGCAGACTCATTCATTTGAAAGTGAACTTGGTGACAAATGCTATAGTTTATAGAAACTGTATCAGTGCAAAAGTCAGGTTCTCCATCTGCCATCCCTCATTCTAACTACATTTTTGCTCATACGAGGTCTCGATGATATATATAAAAAGAAGTCAAATATATAGGCTGCCTCACTCCTAAGGGGGATAAATCAGATTAAAATATAATTGGAAATAACTAAACCAGGAGGAACAAAAATAGAGAAAGAAAACTATATACAGTTTCCCTAATGAATATTGATGCAAAATTTTAAAGTAAACTACCAGCAAGGAGATTACAGGAATATATCACAAAGATACTATGACCACATGGGATTTATACTAGGAAGGGAGGGCTGGTTCAGTATTAGGAAAACTATCAGCATAACTGACCATATCAACAACACCACCATCAAATATCATATGATTATCTCAATACATGCAGGAAAAGCTTTTGACAAAATACAGCACTCATTCCTCTTTAAAACATTAGAAAGCATTGAAGTAAATGGAGAATTCCTTAAAATGATAAATAGCATTTATCTAAAACCACCAGCAAATATTATCTGTAATGGGGATAAGTTACAAAACACTGTTCATACTAATAAAGTCAAATCTAAACAATTGGAAAAATATTAATTGCTTGTGGTAGGCTGAGCCAATATAATAAAAATGACAGTTCTAGCTAAATTAGTTTACTTATTCAGTCCCAACAAAACTACCAAAAATATTTTATAGAGCTAGAAAAAATAATAACAAAAGGTCAAGAATATCAAGGGAATTAATGCAAAAAAAAAAAGTGAAGGAAAATGACTAAGCCATACCAGATCTCAAACTATATTGTCAAGCAATAATCATCAAAATAATTTAGTCTTGGCTAGAAAGGAGGGTGGTGGCTCAGTGGAATAGATTATGTATACAATATATAGCTGTAAATGACCATAGTAATATAATGTTTGATAAATGGAAAGATCACAGTTTTTGGGACAAGAACTCACTTTTGCCAAAAAAAAAAAACTGCTGGGAAAATCAGAAAGCAGTTTGGCATAAACTAGATATAGAGCAACATATACCAATATAGGGTCAAAATGGTTCCCTGATTTAGACATAAAGGGTGATACCATAAGCAAATTAGGGTAGCATGGAATAGTTTACCTGTCAGATCTCAGATAGAGAATATTATCGGATATAAAATGAATAATTTTGATTATATTAAATCAAAAAGGTTTTGCACAAACAAAACCAATGCATCCCAGCAGAAAACTGGGAGAAAAAATTTTACAGCAAGTATCTCTGATAAAGGTCTCATTTCTCAAATATATAAAGAACTAAGTCAAATTTATAAGAACTGAGAAATGATCAAAGGATATGAACAGTTGGTATTGGGACAAAGAAATCAAAGCTCTCTATAGTCATATGAAAAAATGCTCTAAATCTCTATTGATTAGAGAAATTCAGGTTAAAACAACCCACCTCATGCCTGTCAGATTGCCTGATGTGACAGAAAAGGAAAATGACAAATGTTGGAAGGGATGTGAAAAAAAATTGTGACACTGATGCATTATTTGTGGAATTGTGAACTGATCCAAGTTTTTTGGAGAGCAATTTGGAACTATGCCTAATGGACTATAAAACTGTACGTACCTTTTGACTCAGCAATATTAGTACAAGGTTGGTAGTAGGACAAACAGATTTTTATCTGCGGTAGCTGCCCCACTAGGGACTCAATTGGCCAGTTCCAGCTGGGCAGTGCTGCTCCCTCCCTCCCTCTTTCCTTCCTTCTTTCCTCTCTCTCCTCTCCCTTTGTCCATGGAGTAAATCATACCCTTACCTGTGGGTATGATTTGTGATCACTGAAGCTTCACAAGGTATCTTTAGTTTTATGGACTAGATTTCTTTTTTTTTTTCTCTACCCTACTTATTTATTCTATCGTTTAAAAAAATCTAAGCCTTTAGAGGTGGCTAGGTGGCACAGTGAATAGAGTATCAGCCCTGGCCCTGGAGTCAGGAGGACCTGAGTTCAAATCTGGCCTCAGACACTTAATATTTACTAGATGCGTGACCTTGGGCAAGTCAGTTAACCCCAATTTCCCTCCAAAATACACCCTCCAAAAAAAAAAAAAAGCAAAAAAACCCAAACCTCAAACAAACAAAAAAATAAGCCTTAAACCCAGATTACTTTGGCTCTCACTGATTGGCCAACAATAGATTTCAGTCTAGACCTCAATGGGTCATTGTTTGGATCCTGATAGCTCAGAGTTGAGTGTAAATTTAAAAAAAATTGTTTCTATTGTGGCAAAAAACCCAGAGGGTCCTCCCCTTCCAGATTAAATTTTTTTAATTAAGTAAAAGAAGCCATTTTTTTGCTTTATTCCTTACTTAGCCTTAATCACTGAGTGGGCATTGCCAGAGACAAACTGAGATCTGGGAAAGATCTTAGCTTAAAAAGGCGTGAGTCTTCCAGTGCATTCTGGACCACCTCCATCTTGCTGATGGATATCTTGCCACTAGACCCTGATAGCTCTGGAGGAGAGAGTGAGGCTGGTGACTTTGCACAGTGCTGCTTCACTTAAATCCAATTCACTTGCAAGTCAAAACATCCCCTTCCTGACTTCATTGGTCCAAAGGACAAACAGCAACCACAAACACCACTACTAGGATTGCACCCTAAAGAGACAAAAGAAAAAGGGAAAGGATCTATATATACAAAAATATTTATAGCAGTTCTTTTTATTGTGGCAAAGACACTTAGGAATTAAAGGGATGCCCATCAGTTGGGGGAATGGCTATTTGTTTTTTATTAAATATACTCTGCTTCCAGGGGGAAAAGCTCTGTTCCAAATTGCTGGGGTTTTCCCAGCTGCTGGAGCTATTAGGGGGGGTGTTTCAGTCCCCCCCCCAGCTTTGGCTTGCTGAGAGCACACCCCAGGACCACCACCCAAGACCACAATCTGGATCCAGGCCACTCAACTCAAGAGAACTTGGCCCTGATCAATTGACTCAGCCCCCCTGTGGGGTCCACAGGCCAGGGGCTCTGAAGCAGTCCAGTGAGGGCAGCCACCGGATGCAGCAGTTCCTGCCCTTCTCCCACTGCTTACTTGCCCTGGGGGCAGATTGGCTGAACTGCTTTTCCTACCCCAAATTTAGTTTCAAAGTTTCACTTTCAGTGACCTTCTCTAATTCTGACTTGCTAAATATGAAGATTCGTTCAGGTGCTGTAGATCTGCTCCCGGGGGTAGATTCACGCTGTGGCTTGGGAGGCTTGGCTCCTCCCGACTGCCCTGGGGCCTGGCCATGGTTTCAGGTTTCAGGCTGGGCAGGCCTTGGCTACTGGTGTGCCACGATGGGCCCCTCCTGCTGAGCTACCTTCAGCAAGAGATGTGTTTTCTGTATTTTTATGAGTTTGAGAGCCCTAGAATTTGTCCACAGTCATATTTTATGGGTATTTAGGGTGGCTGTGTGGGAGCTGCGGAAACTTGCTGCTTCTATGCCACCCTGGCTGTTTGTTTTTAAAGTGGAATCTTGATACTAAAAATGTCATTCTTTTCATTGCAGTTAAATATTCTACAGTGCGTAAAATTAGATCAGTATAAACTATTGAATTATTCAGTTATAACTTCATATGAATATATACAAATGGGAAAGGAAAATATGGTCGTGTACATATATAGTTCACATACATATGTATATGTACATGAAACATTTAAAATAATTATAGAGGTCTCCATGTTGGAGGAGGACTAGGTAGTATGTAGCCATGATACTGTTTCTATGGGTTTTAGTTTTCTGTAGCACTAAGATTACTGGATTTAGAGTCAGAAGACATACATTCATACCCCGACTTGGGCAAAACACATGAATTTATGAATTGCTCTTTATGAATTGAGAGGTTTGATTCTGATGGTTTCAATGAATACTAAATGTATGATCCTTCAGAAAATGATATCCCTTCTATATTCAAACAAGTAGAGATTCATGTAGGTTAATAAGCTGGAGGTAGTATAGTTTGGGGGAAAGAGGTCTGGATCTGGAATCTTAAGACCTGAGTTCAAACTGGTTTTCAGTGATTTAATAGGTCACCCGTGTGACCTGTTAGCTTCTTTGTTGGTCTAAGTTTCCTCTTTTGTAAAGTCAGGAGCTTTGACTGGATGATTGCTAAAATCCATCCTAGCTCTAAGTCCTATAGTTTCCTTTTAAAATATTACCTCAGGATACATTGCTAGACACCGTTACCTTGTGTATATCAGAGACAGAAGTTCACAAACACACCAGATAGTCATTGTAGCACTTTTTGTGGTAGCAAAGAAACAGAAAACAAATTTGGATTCATTGATCAGAGAATGGCTAAACAAATGGTTGACAAATGTAATAGAATGTTATCATACCATAGGAAATTGTTGAAAATGAGGAATTGAGATAAACATGGGAGTGACATAAAAATTTTCCAAGGATGCATTGGTAGGTAGTACTGACAATCATTCTTATCAACATGAAGAAACAGTTTAATAACTGTTTAAACCAATTTATTAAACTGGTCTATGCTCTCAGTATAGACCCAAGGTACCCAAAAAACATTGGGTCCTGAGCAGCCATTTTCTGCTTCCTTATATAGGTTTTAGTTACACCAGCAGGATGAATACCACAAAATTTTATAGAGGGTGGAAGAAGAAGGTAAAGATTTGTACATCAGAAACAGATAACAGAAGGGGAAGATCTGCATCAGGTAAAATTCTACATTAGTCAGTAAATACTATGGTTAAAACTAGGGAATCTGTAGACTAACCATTAAGACAAGAACTATATAGTAACTTGACATGCTTATCCTAAGTAAATAGAGGTAATAAAGCTGAACCAGTTGTTTTCTTATCACTAACGAATTAATCACTGGTGCTAAACTTTGATGTCAGCTAAATTCTTCAAGTCTTAGCTGCTTACATTACTATCTTAAGGAAATGGGGGTCATAAAGCAGAAACAGAAACTTTTTTTTTTAACCACAGTTGTCTTATGTAAACTAATGCAAAATGGAATAAGCAGATCCAAGAAAACAATATATAGAATGATTATAACAATACAAATGGAAAAAACAATAAAACAAAGCTGAAAACTGTGTAATTGTCATGACTAATTTTGTTTCCAGAGAAGAGACAAGAAAATGCACCTTCCTCCTTTCACTGAAGAGGTGGAAAACTGTAGCGTGAAACGTTGCTTGCAAATGTTATTAGATTGCTGATATGTGGTTTGGCTTCATTAAACTTTATTATTATTATTATTTTAAACAAAGCAAGAGTTGAACTGCAGGGAGCATGCATGATTTCGAGTTCCCCAGGTAATTTTTAGGAACATTTGTGGCTCAGCACTGAAGGATTGTAAACTGAATAAAAATTCCTTTAAAAGTTCAAATTGTGGTGGAGATGGAAAAGAAGGGATTTACTGACATTTGACTACTGATGAGGTGTAGAGATTGAGAGTAAGGGAAAGGGAAGAGTCAGATGCTTCTGAATAGGCTGGATGACTGAGAGAATGACTAGGTAGGTAAGACAAAAACTGTGGTCCTAGCTTCTGGGGCTGGAAGGAAATTCTGAGATTATTAAATAATCACCTCTTCCTCTTATTTTACATAAAAGGAAACAGTACCCCCAAGGAGGTGTCTTTTTCAAGGTCAAATAGGTAGGAAATAGCCTAGAGGGGATTTGAACTTTGGTCCTTAAGAATCTACAATATGGGTGGCTAGGTGGTGCAGTGAATACAGCTCTGGCCCTGAAGTCAGAAGGATTTGAGTTCAAATGGGGCCTCTGACACAACACTTTGTAGCTGTGTGACTTTGGGCAAGCCACTTAACTCCAATTGCCCTGCCTTCCCCCCTCCAAAAAGAAAAAAAAAAGAATCTAAAGAAATCCAGTATTATTACCACCACTTTCCCCACTGGAATAGCTGTTTTGTGTGGTCGTGTATTTGTTTTAGACCTGCTGATTTTGAAATCATGTTTGGACTTTCAGATAGAAAAATCTACAAGGCAACTGAAATTTGGAATTCAGAGGAGAAACCTAGGTTGCTAATGTCATAAGATATGGGAGTGAATGTAGTCTCTAAAGGATAGTATAGAGAAAAACGGAGAAAGGGTATGAACAGAACCTTAGCGAACATGAGGAGGAAGGGCCTGTAGAAAGAGGATGCAAAGACTAGTAAGAAATTTCAAGTACAAAGATCAGCTCTATCCAAAGCTTCAGAAACCTCAGGAAACTATGGAGAAATGGCTCAATTGCATTTGGCAATTAGCTATAGAAAAAGAGTTATCTTGTTCAGATTTGATCATGCTCCAAATAAGAATTGGAAAAGTTGGGGAATAAGGCTATCAGAGAAGACAGAAGGAAAGTCACGGCATTAATAAATAATATATATTTAGCATTTTTTTGTTTCAATTTCCCCTCCTCCCCCCATTTTCAAACATTTTTCCCCATGGTATCTATCAAAGGAGAATCATCCTTTTATAAAGTACCCTAAAAGTTTTATTTTTGCTATAACTACTTTTTCTTTATATTACAAAATCCAGAATACATTTCTACTGTTTTATCTTTAATTTATATAGGAAAGAGGATCTTAAACAGATATAGGATAGAAAAAAAACCATGCCTCAGTCTTCCATGTTCTTTTCTTCTCCTTTAAGAAAGCACCAGGCTGGATGCTTTTGTCTGAAATTACCCTGCAGGTGATTGAAAAGAAAACTGGAAGAGCCTGCAATCCAAGAACAGCTTTTAAGCCTCAAGGCTCATAATTAACTGAAAGACAAGTATTATTAACAGTCAACCTATGCCTCCAATAATACAAACTTTTTATTTGGAACTTCAAAAGCATAGATAAAATTTCAGTGTATGCGCAATGACAAAAAGCTCTTCTGAAAAAAAATCTGCTTTATAGTTGGCAATTGCATTCAGTTGCTTTTGAATAGACTAGCTTAATGATAAAAAAAAATAACTTGGATTAAATAATTAAAAAAATCAGATTCCTGCTTATCATAATCCTTACATATAGGATACAGGAAAAATATTTGTTCTAGACCTCTTGGGCCATCTTCATTGAACATTAATCCCCCTCTAGAACACACTATGCACCAAATTGGCCTTCTTTTTATTCCTCACAGCACTTCATCTCTGACTTTGAATTGAAATTTGAATTGCCTGGAATGCACTCCCTTTTCCCTTTTGCTTCATAAAATCCTGCTCTTCCTTCTAGAAGCTGTTCATATCACTTTTTATATGGAGTCTTTCCTGAATCTTACAATAGCTAATAGTCGCTCTCTCCTAAATTACCTTGCATTTATCTTTATATTTATTTTGTATATATGTATTCAATAATTGGTGTCTTGCTTTCCTCTTCCCCTCCTACTCCAACTTAAAATGTAAATTCCTTTAGAGTAAAGATTGGTTTCATTGTGGCTATCTCTGGAGCCTGGCACAATTGAGGAGACCCTAATTCAGATTTCAACTCTTACACTTTCAAGCTCTTTGAACTTTGTCTGAGTTTCAGTTTACTTTACCAGTAAAGTGGGCACTATGTGCCTCCAAGGGTTGTTGTCAAGAAATAGATTGTTAGTCTTAAAACACCATAGACATGAGAGCAGTCACATTTTTTTTTTCCATCTTCATCTCCATGAAGCAACACGAAGCTATTTTTCCCCTAAATGTAATATAGGTGAATGTGGTTTCAAAATTTAGTCTTGCTGATACTGAGAACAAATTATTTAAGATCTTTCAGCTACCAAAATAAAGCAAGGTTTGGTCTCTTCCACTTCATCTGCAATTCAGTAGTACATTCCTCAGGTGGGGAAGTCATCTGAGTTTAGGAGTACGGTTGGATATAATCAACATAATAACAACACTTTGAATTTAACACCTAGGGGGTGGAGATGGTTAATTTGCCCACCAACTTCCTGACTATCACTTATTGTTTCCTAGATTACTGCTATCAGCTTTCCCCAGCATAAGAACAAAAGAGGTTTTGAATTTTCCAGTACCAAAGCAGTTTGGGGACGGGTTGCATATCTTCCCGGTTTTTGAAAAAATGTTTGTGGAAGGGCAGTATGTGGGTAATATTTCCATTCCAGGAAGAACCGTTTACTTGGATCATTTACTTCCTATGGTTATTATTAAAGCTTGTAAAGAAAAATAATCCTTCATAGGATTCAACCTCTTTGCTTGAGGTTGGGAAGCACACTAGAAGGCTGGGGAAGGGAAGGCAAAGGAGAGAGAAAGAATAGAGATTTAAAGTATAGGTTGTGGGGGTGAATTCGGAAAGGGAATGAATAGGTAAGAAAGGAGAGGAAAGAGATGGAAAGAGCATCGATCCTTTCATTCAAGAAGCATTAATCAAGTCCTGCGCTTATCGTTGTTAGGCACTAAGAGTGACACAAAGTTAAGATTAAAAACTGCCCTCCGTTAAAAGAACACGACACAAAGGTTGCTGTGTTTTGATGCACTAGAAAGGTTCAAAATGAAGTGCAATTTGACTTCCAACGTGGTGAAGGTATTACTGACAAGGGGGAATGGAATCATACATCGAGGGCTGGAAGGAACCTTAGAGGGTCTGTGCAGATGGCATTCTAGTTGGCCTTTTAAAGAGTGGGTAAGAATTCTATACATTCCTGATGGAAGGAGAATTTCGTAGGCTCTTGGGGAGGCTGACTCAAGGCATAACTGGGAAGATAGTTGTCCTGTTTGATATTCGAAGCCCTTTACTACCTGACTCATTCCTACCTTTCCAGTCTAATTACACCTTAATACCCCATTCCCCATACTCTACCGATCCAGTGGCACTCCGTCTCCAGGGCATTTTTACTGGTTGTCCCCCATGCGCAGAGACACGGTCTTTTCCTTATAGGGGTCCATCATAAGCGCCCCAGCACCCGGAATGCTCTCCCTCCTCATCTGTCTCTTGGCTTCTTTCAAAACCCAGTTCAACTCCCACCTTACTTGAGAAATCTGACCCCCCTTAATGACAGTGCCTTCCTTTTTTTGTTTCCAATATATTTTACACATAACTCGTTTGTACTGTTTGCACCCTGTCGCCCCGATGGCCTATCAGCTCCTTTAGAACAGATTTCTGCCTTTCTTACTTCTGCCTCAGCATTTGGCCCAGTGCCTGGCACACAGGAGGCGTTTAATAAATGCCTGTTGACTGCTGAGACGGCAAGGAGTACCTGTAAGATGGGATAAGACTGGAAAAGCAAGGGAGCCCTAGATCAGGGAGAGACATGAACTCATTTAGTAGCCCGATTTTGGGCCTCACTGGTGACCGAACAACCAGGGTGGGAGACGGGAATGGAATTTAAAGCGTACGGAATGATCTTAAGAGATCAAGGAGGAAAGTGAGACATAGTTTTTCACTGTCAAACCAGATTCAAACTTTGGGTGATTACCCTCTCTTCCCTTTCGTTCAGTACTGGGTACGTTTTCTGGGGTGGCGGCTAGGTCGCCTCCCTAGCCCAGACCCCCCACCGCAAACCGGAGCGGACAAAGTGAGAGGTGTCAGGATAGTCGCGGAGCCTGGCACCGGGGCCGCCACGCGCAGGCGCAAGGATAGGTTCTCCAGCTTTCCCCGCTTCCTCTCCGGCAGAGGCCGCGCTTCCCCCACCCCGCCTTCCGCTCCAATCAGAGCCTCGCATTCCGTGTGCACGTATCCTAGAGATGGGGAGCTGGGGAGGGGTCGCGGGGGGAAGGGGCGGGGAGAGGCGGGACTGGGGGAAGACAGGGAGGGAGCCCAGCCTCTCTCCTACCGACCGGAAGTGGCCGTTGTAAACTTCACCTCCCTTGGGGCCAGCCCCTTATCCTGACCCCCTTCCCCTTTCTCTTTCTGATCCCGCGGTCCTAGAAGCCGCCGAATTCCGTCAGCTCCCAGCCCCCAGCCCCAGCCCCCCGCCCCCCCTCCGCCCCTAC
>JAQQSW010016225.1:0-11722 GCA_028646575.1 Pseudocheirus occidentalis | reverse complement strand
GTATATGAATGTGATGGAATACTATTGTACTATAAGAAATGGGAAGGAGATGGACTTCATAATTACCTGGAGAGGCTTATACGAATTGATGCTAAGTGAGAAGAGCAGAACCAGGAAAAATTTGTACACAGTCACAGATACATCATATGTGTGACGACCAACTTTTAAAAACCGGACTCTTCTCAGCAACGCACAGTTAAAAGACAACTCTACAAGTCTCAGGATGGAAGGAGATGTCTACATTCAGAGAAAGATCCAGAAAGACCAGAGTTTAAATGGAGACTGAAGCAATGCATGCTATCGTTCTTTTCTATGTTCGGTTTTTGGTTTCTCTTTTCTCATTGTTCCCTCCATTGGCTACAACACGTATACAACCAGACTATTGTACAATGTGGAAGAGTTTGCAGATCCTGTACATGATTGTATACCACCATGGTGGGGGTAGGGGGTAGGGAGGAAGGGGAGAAAAGTCTGAAACTCAAGTGATTCTGGAACTGAATCTTGTAAACTAAAATTAAACAAACAAGTCCATAAAAAAACGATAGCAATAAATAAATAAACAGATAAATAAATAAATAAAGATGGATTAAAAAAAGAAAAGACAAAACTTGCACTCTTCACAAGCAGGTAATGTAACATATTTACTTACTAAAATCACTTACTATATTCTCAATATTTAAAATATTTCTTTAAACCCAGATGCTACGTTAGTAGTTTTAAGAACCTCAAATTAATAATGGCAAATATTAAGCACGCAAACAGGCAGACTTTTGAAATGTAGTGTATTTTAGCCTCAAGATGTAGCAGTTATAGTAGTGCTTACTAGATTAATGAAGTGCTTTGTTATGAAGAATCCAGGGGATCGTCACGTTACTTTCAACACTTCTAAAGGGTAGGAAAAAGAATAAGCCGTTATCATCTGTACAGAAGGAGGCTCTACTGGCAGCATGATCTGAATGTTAACTTTAGCATCCTAAAAATTAGTAAGTAACCTAGGTACAGACTACCCTTAATGACTACATATAAACTATCATTCAATTTTAATGCATCTAATTTGGCACAATATAATCACCTATTTAAGGTGTTAAAATAATCTTTTAGACTAGTAAAACTAGTCAATGAAATGTGTTAATATAAAATATACTATAAAATCTAATACAAAGAAGATGACAGAGAGCTAATCATTCCTTCTAAAGAAAAATAAAAGTATTCATAGCGTGAAGGGCTTTAAGATAGATAGATGTAAAAAAGCTTCATTGCAATTCTCAAAAAACAGTACATGATATAGAAAGGCCAGGTGGTGACACTGGAGACATCATGAGAATATTAAAGGAATTAGGGATATTTCATACGAGGATGATAAGCCTGGGGGGAGATATTAAACTACCAGTAGGTCAATATTTATTGAGTGTCCACTGCATGACAGGCACTGTGCCAATTATTGGGGACACAAAGACAAAAATGAAATAGCCTATACCTTTAAAAAGGTTGTACTCTAGTAGCAGAAATTTCGTGTACCTGCGTGCATATATACATATATGTATACATGTGTATACACACATACACATGTATACATATATACATGCAAGATAGGTAAGAGGTAACCTTAGAAGTAAAAGTGTGGACAGCTTGAGGGCTGTGACAAAAGCAGCTAGATGTCATTCACTATATGTAATCAGGTCCTATTCATCCCAGGGATACAAAATTGGCTCAACTTTAGAAAAATAATTAACTTTATTAGTTATACATAAAAGGTCACCTAAATCACATAATTATTTCAAAGGATGTAGAAGAGTCTTTGGTGAAATACAACACCCATTTATCCTCTGAAAAAAATTACATAAGTATAGGTATATCTATCTAAATCCAAAAGCATGTATTATATCAAATAGGGAGACCCTTGAAGATTTTACAATAAATACAGGAACAAAATAAGGATATCCCTTTTCCCAAGGGTTATGTGATGTCGTTTTTTAAATGCTAACAAGAGCAAAGAGACGAGGGAAAGAAACTGAAAGCATAAAGACAGGTAAAGGCAAAACTATTCATATTAGTTGAAGGCATGATGGCTAATATAAAAAAATCCTAAAGAATTTGCAAAGAAACTGAACATTCAATAGCTCCACTACAGTTGCAGGCTGTAAAATATATCCACAAAAACCAATAGAATTTCCATATAGCAGTAACACAATTCAGAAAATAATAACAAAAAGAGAAGTCCCATTCAAAACAATTACAAAATGCATAAAATATTAGGGACTTAATCTACAAAGCTCAATACTTGGATCAATATAGTTATAAAATACTACTTTAATAATTTTAAACCACTTCAACTAATTGGAGGGATAGTAAGTGCTCATGGCTACACTAGACAAAAATAATGTAAATGAAAATAGTACTGACACTAATTGATAGATTTAGTGTTATATAAATCAAACTATCAATGAGACAATTTACAGAGCTAAACAAAATAATAACAAAATTCCTTTGAAGGAACAAAAGATCTAAAGTACCAAAGGAAATTATTTTAAAAGATATTAATGAATGGTTTATATCACTCCTAGACCTCAAACTATGTAATAAAGCTATAATCATCAAAACAATATGGTATTAGTAAGAAACAGAAAAGTTAATCAATTGTAACAGACCGGTCAAGGAAATACTTGATGCACTGTATTTAATAATCCCCCTAATACAAATTAGCTAGGAATGGACTCCCTATTTGTTAAGTATAGCAGTGCTAGGGATATGCCAAGATCAGCTAAGAAGAAAGCTCTCCTGTGTCAAACAGCAAGGACCGGTTTCTGGAAGAAGACACTTTAAACTGTGTTCTGCTTCTATGTGGATTGCAACACTTACTTTCCATTGGTTGCTTGCTTGGAATGGGGTATATAATTCCATCTATCTGACTGAGGCTGGGGCACTGGTGTCTATCTGGTCATGTCCAGGGGGTGAGGATCTGAAGCATGGGCACCATGCACTAAGCTGTGTTGAGGAAAAGCTACCATTTCCTTCTCTCTTTAGGCCCTTTGGCCCTGAGAAATGGACTTGGGATCTTGATCTTCTTTCATCTGGCCTTTTCAGTTCTAGGTGCAGGATCTCTAGCCACAGAGATGTTGGAGTCAGGATTCCAGTCTAGATATTGTCGCAGCCCAAGAGGGAAGCATTAAGAAGACAGGTTGGGGAGAGTAGGGGATAGCTTTGGACTTGGAACTTGGTGGGACTATGCTTTATAAAACCGATCGGAGCTGTGAAACAAATCCCCTCCCTTCCCTAGAAACTCAGGTGCTATAAAGCATGGTGATAGGCAGTTAGGTGGTACAGTGGATAGAATGCCAAGCCTGAAGTCAGGAAGACTCTTCTTCCTCAATTCAAGTCTATTCTCTGATACTTGCTAGCTGTGTGACCCTGGGTAAGTCACTGTTTACCTCAGTTCCCTCATCTGTAAAATGAGCTGGAGTAGGAAATGGTAAACCACTCTAGGATCCTTGCCAAGAAAACCCCAAATAAGATTGCAAAGAGACTTACATGACTGAAAATTGACTGATCAACAAATTACTTTGTTAAAATGGATGATAAATATGATGAATGCAGAGAACAGTTTACCTGTTGTAATGGTAGACCTGTCCGTTAATAGGTTTAAGGGAATTTGAAGACCTTCCCTACCCTTAATAGGCCAAATGTAATCCCATGGAGCCCACGATGGGAGGACTTTGCTGAAAGGGTGGAACAGGAAAGGTGGAACAGGAAGGAGCAGAGCATGAGCAAAGCTGAAAATAGGCAGAGTTAAGGCAAAGCAGCTGGCATGAGTGAGAGGAGGCAGTTTTGCCTAAGGGAACCTGTTTTGTTTTGAAGGCCTGATGGAAGGAGGCTCAGGGATGTTGGTGCTCACTGCATTGGTAATGTGTACCAGCTTCTTTGTTGTTATAATGAATTTGCCTTTCTGATGTTGGGATTCGATTTTCTGGTATTTGAATAAATATTTTGGTTCTGTCTTCCACGTGGAGAATTGCTTACATTTTGCAATTCGGAACTACCCTAGCACATTCATAGCTGCTGTGGGCACTGTGAATGTCACATTGGCATTATACCTGTGTTAACTGATGTAAGGTGAAATAAGGAGAACCACGAAGCATTTTACATAATGACTACAATGTAAATTACTAGAACAACAAAAAAATGATGAAAATAAATGCTCTGAAATTATATTGACTGAATCTGACTCCAAAAAAGATATATGAGAAGATACCTCCCACTGCTTCTTTGTAGAGGTGAGGGAATATGAAACACTGAGCATAATTTTTAATTTTTTCAATATGTATATTGGTTTTGCTGAACTTTCCCCACCCCTTTTTATTAGGAAGGATGGTTCCCTGGGAAAGAGAAGAGGAAAGCATAAATTGAAAAATGTAGGTAATATATAAACAAAAGGTACTGATTTTTATTTTTTTAAAGACAGACTTTTGTCTCAGAGGGAAATTTGGGTTCATTAATATCACTACAAAATATCTCCCCCCCAAATCTGGCTAATGTTATTTTTTCTTTTGAAATTAGTGGGCAGAATCAAGATAGCAGAATATTAGGAAGATGTACAGCAAGCTCTTTTCCTTCACCCCAAACAAACATAAAAATCCACTTCATACAGATCTAGAAAATGCACCAGACCAAATCTGGATCAGAAGAATCAGGATAAAATCACCATCAGTAATTTTTCTAGCCCAGTTCAGCATATGGAGACAGACAGAAAGGTCTGGTTAGTAGCATAATGCATAGATTATTCCCAGTACAGGGAAAGGTTGTGCGCAACTGCAAGAGGAAGTTCCAAATCCCACAAAAAGGAACTAAACTTGGAAGGTGAAGGAATAGGTCCAATTGGCAGCTTTGTCACTTAGTGCCTACTTCTAGGTCATAGAGCTAGGATGACTAGATGGTGTTCCAAGGTAAGGAGCAACTGTGTACCAAGAAAGAAGAAAATTCAGACGCAAGAAGCATAGTTGTGGCTTCGACCCCCAGGAGCAGAGAAGAGTCTTAGTTCCAGCTTCTAGCTCAGTAGGCTAAAGCCTAGGGAGGAATAAACAGGGCAGGAATCCCACAGAAGTGTATAGTTCTGTGATTCTAAACTAGCAGAGAATTTCAACTAGCTTATGGTGACTGAGTGTATGTAGCAGCAGTTATTTTTTAGACCTAAACCCAGATCAGGACCTGGCAGAACTCCAATCAGGCAGAAATTAAACTTGGGCTCTGGATCAAACCTCTTGGGAAATATCAAAAGCTTGTAAATCCCTAGTCTGAGCTGTCTAGACAGGCCCCTCTAGAAGTGTGCAGAGCCTGCCTCTGATACAACATCTGAATCAGACAAACAAATCCCACCATTAAAAAACTATTATAATGACACTCAAGAAACAAATCCCCCCAAAAGAAAACAAATCCAAAACATCAATGATCAATGCCTCAAAGAAAAATTGAGTTTGGACACAAATTTAACTAGGATTCCCAGAAGAAATTAATTATGAGTTCTAAAATAGTTTTTTTTTAAAGGTTTGATAAATGAAAGGCGAGTGCTAGAGGGGAAAAAATTGGAAAAGAAATGAGAGCTATGGGAGAAAGAATTGGCAAGGAAATTAACAGCTTGGCACAATCAGTTTAAAACCTTGCTCAAACAACAAACTCCCTGAAAATTAGAATGGACCAAATAGAAGATAATGATTCAATGAGAAAAGAAAATTTATAATGGTTTTAAAAACCTGAAGAAAGAAAAGGAGGAAGAAGAAAAGGAGGAAGTGGAGGAAGAGAAGGAGTAGATTTAAGTATATCATAACAAAAACAACTGATATGAAAAAAAATTGAGAAAAGAAAATTTAAGAATCATTGAAATACCTAAAAGATAGGACCCCCCCCCAGAAAAACCTATATATCGCATTTCAAGAAATCATAAAATTGTCCTGCTTATTGGTCATTTCATAAAAGAAATCCCAGAATTAAAAGAAACATCCAAGGAACATTATATCCAAAATTCCAAACTTCTAGATCAAATTAAAAATATGACAAGCAGCTATAAATAATAATTCAAGTACCAAAGAGTCAGAGTCAGGATTAAACATGATTTAGCTGTCACCACTATGATGAAACAGAGAGTTTGGAATACAATATTTGAGATGGCAGAGGATATAGTCTTATAACCAAGATGAATTTGCCTAGACAAATTGAGTATAATCCTATAGGGGAAAATGGACCTTTAATGAAATAGGGTTGTGGTATCAAACTCAAATAGAAATGAGGATCACTAAACCATACATAAGGTTCCCTGTGGGCCATATATTAACTTAGAAAACTATATATTAGTAATATGATCTAAATTCTATTGAATTTTATTCATTTTGTTAAATGCTTCCCAATTACATTATAATCTGGTTCAGGGGCACTCGGGAGTACTGAGGGTCTCAGTACGGCCTATGGGCTACATGTTTCATACCTCTGAAATAGAGAATTTCTAAGCACTCTTGATAAAAAGACAAGAATTGCATAGGAACATAAAAGTACAAATACAAGAGTCAAGAGAAACATTAAAAATAAAGAAAAATGAACAATTCTAAAGCAATAAAAGGGACAAACCACTTACATTCTAATATGGGGAGATGATACATGTGTCCCCTCTGAATCATATCATCATCAGAAATCACAGAAAGAGTCTAATTAGAAGATTTGGCAGTAGTTCTGTGATGTCTTAACTATCAAACAGAAAGACTATTAAGGGAGGAGAAGAAGAACACACGGGCAGGAGAGAGGGAAGTTGGAGAAAAATTATTTCACATAATCAAGGTATGCAAATGGAAATCTATACAAATAAAGGAATCAAAAGGAGTGAAAAGAGTGGCTGGCTGAAACTTCACTCTTATCTGAACTAGTCAAAAGAGAAAAATGTGAACATAAGAGTTGGATACAGAAATACATTTCACTCAAAAGGAAAAGGAAAAACGGAAATGTAAGAACAGGAAATTTGAGGGAAGGTAGATTGAAGGAGAGATTAGTCCTAAGCAAGACAAATACTAAGAATGTATAAAAGCATTCATAGTGCTTTTTGAGGTGACAAAGAATTAGAAACTGAGTGGGTACTTATTTTTTAATTGATTTATTTACTTTTAGTTTACAAGATTCAGTTCCAGAATCTCTTGAGTTTCACATTTTCTCCCCTCTCCTTTCCCTCCCCCCATGGCGGCATGCAATCAAGTATAGGATCTGCAAATGCTTTCACAATGGACATTAGTCTGGTTGTATAGAAGGATTGTAACCAATGGAGTGAAAAATGGGAAAAAAAGAAACAAATCCAAACACAGAAAAGAACAAAGACACGTAGATTACTTCAGTCTCCATTTAAACTCTTTTCTTTCTAGATCTTTCTCTGAATGTAGATATCTCCTTCCATCCTGAGACTTTTGGAGTTGTCTTATAACTGTGCATTGCTGAGAAGAGTCCAGTTTATCAAGGTTGGTTGTCACACATACAATGTATCTGTGATTGTGTACAAATTTTTCCTGGTTTTGCTCTTCTCACTTAGCATCAGTTTGTATAAGGCTCTCCAGATAAATACGAAGTCCATCTTCTCTCCATTTTTTTATAGCACAATAGTATTCCATTATATTCATATACCACAACTTGTTTAGCCATTCCCCAATTGATGGTCATCCCCTTAATTTCCAGTTTTGTTTTGTTTTTTGCCATGAGTGGGTACTTATTAATTAAGGAATGAATAAAGAAGTTATAAAAGTGATGGAATACAATTGTGGTATAAAAAATGTTTAAGGGGTTTATTTATCAAAGAAACCTGGGATATATGAATTCAGGCACAGTGAAGTGAACAGAACCAGAAGAATGATGTATACACAATTATATATAATATGTTGTTGCGATGACAATAATACCATGAAGACAAACAGTTTTGAAAGATTTAGGAACTCTGATCAGTGTAATGACCGATCATGACCTCATTCCCATCTCCTGATACAAAGGTGAAGGACTAAGTGAGGGAGATACATTTTTAACACAGCCAATAAAGACATTTGTTTTGATTGACTATATTTTGCAATAGGAATTTTGTTTTTCTTTTTTTCTTAACTGGAGTAGGGTAGCGTATCAACAAGCACCCTAGCATACCCAGGGGGATGGCTGCTAGCACAGGTTCTTAGATCCACTTTTTAGAAAAGCAACTCAAAATGGGTTAACAACCTTACTTCAATCAATTAAACATATATCATCTATCTAGTTCAGGGGGGAAAAGTCAGCACCCTGAACTTGAGAGAATACAAATAGAAGTTACAAGCAGACAAAGAAACATATCAGCAGATGGGCTTCCAGCCTTCTGACCACCACATCCACACCTAGTCAGTTACCAGAGAGGGAAGCACCAACATCTGGGTTTTCAAAGCCATGGGGCTCAACAGCTTCCCAGAGTCTCATCTGGCCAAATCACACAACTGTTTTCAAAGTGAGCCCCAAAGCAAAACCTCATATCCGGGTGTATATAGCCTTCTCCTGGATCAGAGAATGTCACAGCCCTCTTGACCCACTGCCCAATATGAAATAACAAGGTGTTGGCATTCCTGAAAAACAAACATCCCGACACAGGCTCCATGTGATCACATTCATCCTATTAGGGGGCAAAGTATGCTTTCAAATCAGGGAAGGTTCTCAGAGTCACTTAATCCTATCAAAGAGCCTAAGGGCAGGGAAGATCTTCAGATTCCCATAATAGGTAGGGGCACAATGTGGAAAGAAATCAGGTTTTTTTTTCTGATTAAGAGAGAATTTAATTTAAAAATTAAAAATCCACTATATGTGCGCAACTACTTCTTTGTCATTGTTGTTTAGATATTTCAGTTGTGCCTGACTTTGTGACTGTCTTATGGTTTTTTCTTGGCAAAGATACTGGAAGGGTTTGTTATTTCCTTCTCTAGTTCATTTTACAGATGAGGAAATTGAGGCAAATAGGGTTAAATGACTTGTCCAGGGCCACATAGCTAGTAAGAGTCTGAAGTTAGATTTGCATGAAGATAAGTCTTACTGATTCCAAGCCCAGTGCTCTATCTACTGTACCACCTAGCTGTTTGTTCGTAGTTTCTGTCAAAGATATATTCAGATGTACCACTTTTATGGACTATTTATTGAAGTACATGTCTAGACTCATCTACTCAGTTTTTCTTCTGTGGATAGTGTGGCTGAAGTCTTGGAGTAAATATAGATGGTTTTTGAGAGGCATTGAAAGGCTCCAGGACTTTATGCAACTGGCAAAATATCTTCTGCAGACAAGAGCATTGGGAGGACCTCATCATCAGTGGAGAATTCCTACTCAATTGATGGGATACCTTCCCCAACAGAAGCAAAAACCTTGGGCAAATATATCTCCCTGGTTTTGTTCTCACGCCATGGTCAAGGGATTGTTCAACAGTTATGCATTTCACATCTTTCAAGTCCTCCCACATTACTTTAACATATGTATCAGAGGGGCCTTGTTAGAGAACAATCCTTACAGTCCTACTGAAGCATATTGCACTTAAAACATACATAACCAACAATACATAAGCACAAGATATTTTGAATGTTCTACACCTTTCTGTAATTATGATAAAGATGTAGTTTGCTATAGAATATTGCTTAGTAAAACTTGTTTTTGCCCTTTTTCACATCTTTATTGGAAATGTTTTCAATGACTATAATATATTATGTTCCTACTACTATTAGCAAGATGGCCTAGCAGGCCTTTTTAAATGAAAATTTGGATTTTTTGTTTGACTTTGGTATCTTCTCATGCATGTTTTCTTGAGATGCCCTTAATGCCCTCAAGACTCCATCACCCTCAGTACAATAACTTTTGTTTATACTTGCTTTAGCTTGACTTCTCTTCCCAACTTTGTCTTCTTTTCTAACATTTCTGATTCTTCACATTTTACCTTACCAATTGTGATATTAAAATTCAAATACAGTAGTCCCACTGATATTGATGTAGGAAAATAACTTTATATAGACATTTTGACAGATTTTTCATTTTTTTGTCTGTCATAGTTGGGGTAATCAGGAAAAGTTTAATGTTTAAGGTGGCATTTCAAGTTAGAATTCGAAGGGAATTAGACACAGAGATGAGAAAGGAATCTAATAGATGGATGCTGGGCAACTGATACAAATGCAAAGAGATAGAGGGTCACATATGAGGAAGAGGGCTAATGTGACTGGATTGCAGAACACATGAGAGGGAGGGCTAAGTAGTAAGGCTGGAAAGACAAACAGGTATCAGGTTGGGCAGCTAAAGCTCCAGGCCTTAAAGCAGGTAGACTTGAGTTCAAATCTGGCCTGAGACACTTACTACTTGTGTGACCCTGGGCAAGTTACTTAACCCCATTTATTTAAGTTTCCTCATCTGTAAAATGAGCTGTAGAAGGAAATGGCAACCCACTCTCACAAAGAATAAAACATGACTAAAACACCTGAACAACAACACCAGGTTGTAAAGTCCTCTAAATCCCAAATAGAGCACTTTATATTTGATCACAGAAGTAATAAGAAGCCAATGGAAGGGGGACATTATCAGATTGGTGCTTTAAGAAAACCACTTTAAAATCAAAACTATCCATAGGCATATGAAAAAATGCTCTAAGTCACTATTGATTGGAAAAATACAAATTAAAACTCGGAGGTAGCACCTCATACCTATCAGATGAGCTAATATGACAAAAAAGAAAATGAAAATGTTAAAGGATAGATGGGAAAACTGGGACACTGATGCACTGTTTAAAAATTTAAAATACACCAGGGCAGCTAGTTGATACAGTGAATAGAGCATCAGCCCTGGAGTAAGGAGGACCTGAATTCAAATTTGGCCTCAGACACATAACATAACACTTACTCATCATGTGACCTTGGGCAAGTCACTTAACCCCAATTGCCCTGCCCTGCAAAAAAAAATTAAAATATACTATATGTGCTCAACCACTTTTTTATCATTGTTGTTCAGATATTTCAGTTGTATTTGACTCTTTGTGACTGTCTTATGGGGTTTTTTTGGCAGAGATACTGGAACTGAACTGATCCATCCATTCTGGAGAGCAATCTGGAACTATGCCCAAAGGGCTATAGAACTGTGCTTTATTCTTTGATCCAGCAATACCACTGCTAGATCTATATCCCACAGACATTTTTAAAAGGGAAAAGAATCTATTTGTACAAAAAATATTTATACCACCTCTTTTTGTGGTGGCAAAGAATTGGAAATTAAAGGGATGCCCATCAATTGGGGAATGGCTAAACAAGCTGTGGTATATGATTGTAATGGAATATTATTGTGCTATAAGAAATGACAAGTAGAATGATTTCAGAAAGATTTGCCTGAACTGATGCACAGTGAAGAGAACAGAAACCAGGAAAATATTGAACACAGTAACAGTGATATTGTTTGATAGAGAACTGTGAATAACTTAGCTATTCTCAAAAATACAATGATCTAAGACAATTTTTTTAATATTTTTTATTTGTTTTCTTGTTTACATCATTCATTTTCATTACATTTTTGAATTACACATTTTCTCCCTGTCTTGCCCCTGCCCCAACCCTAAAACAGCAATCCCACTGTAAAGCCCCACCCTTGCTCTGCTCTCTTACTTTCTGGTAGGGCAGGGAGGGTCTCCCTATGCCAGCTCCTGTATATCTTAATTTCTAGTTGTAGGTATTGCAGAAC